>CM067522.1:11750522-11773022 GCA_034509495.1 Acestrorhynchus altus | reverse complement strand
AATGTTAAGAGCATCGCTGCTGTTATTAATTATCCTCTGAAGATATGAGACAACGTCATGTGAAAGGAATTTTCAGGTTACTGTGTTTA
Source organism: Acestrorhynchus altus (assembly GCA_034509495.1). Taxonomy (NCBI): domain Eukaryota; kingdom Metazoa; phylum Chordata; class Actinopteri; order Characiformes; family Acestrorhynchidae; genus Acestrorhynchus; species Acestrorhynchus altus. The sequence continues at coordinate 11,772,933 of CM067522.1, read as the reverse complement.
ATAAGTGTAAATTCATTACAACGCAATACATCTCTACACATACTGCACAAGGATTTTTAAGGTGGACAAGTAGACATGCAACATCTTATTCTACTAAAATGTCTAATGGCCAAGGGGTGAGTGTTCAAAGGATGAGAGGTTAAAAATGATGGTTATTGGTTGAAGTATAAATTTTTGTAAGAGTCAATATGGCACCTGTTTACCAATAAAGTCCTGCCTTTCAACAGAAAGAAGCAATCACTTATAGATTTATAGCGGGTTATAGATAAAGTTCTACACATCAACAGAAAGAACCAGTCAGTTTGCTGGTTATGGATAAAGGTCTGTGCTTTAACAAAAAGAGAAAAAGAATCAGCTTGCTGGTTACACCAGTAGTGGATTAGGGTCTGGCCAGGCCATGTAAAAAAAGTCACTAATACCATAGCTGTAACACAAAATGCCTTTCAAATCAAGAAGCTAAAATTACTGTGTCACATTTAGCTTCCTTTTTCTTGTTTGCTAATCTAAAAAAAATAGGATAAACATTGTTGTTTTTTGTAATTGTTTATTTTATTTTAATGCTGTTTTAATTCTTGGCTAAAAAAAAAATCAAGGAAAATATATTTCAGTTTTTCTCCTAGAAGGAAAGTTCATTAAAGCAGAGCAACTTTGAGTAAAGTTCATCTTTATTGTCTTCACTTTCAGTAAATGCACAGAACAACCTCAATTTAAAATCTGGTGGCTATATGAGTTATTTGGTAATTGAGCAATTCATTATCTGAGTAATTGATTCTTCATTTCAATATTTGAAATGAATATTATTTGACTATCCAAATAGTTCTAACCTTATTTAAAAGGCAGGTTTTGAAAATGCTGTTCATTTTCTCCAGCTTCTACAAGTCAATGAAGCACAAGTTCATCTCCTAATTACTGTTGTGGCCACCCCTCTTCTCCACTGAGCGACTTATCAATAGCACACTTCCACTCTTTTTCACCGGAGCCATAAATCTTAAGCCTAACGCCTTGGCCAACCTCTCTAAGCTCTCCTCAGGGGAAGTCTGGACATGTTTGTTAACGCTTGCTAACACAGGTTTCTCCACATTGAACACTGCTATGATAGTGTTTTCTGTTGTATGATATGAACTCTGTTGTTTTTTCTTAACTGGTTCTTTCTATTATTAAGTGCTACTTAGTGTGATTAAGTAGCTCTTTTCACCATTTTTCATCCTCATTCTTCTTAACTGCATATACTCTGTGACATCTAACAACCCCTGGCCACACTCTATCTTTGAAATTGCAAGGAAATTTAAATAACTAACAAAATTTTGTCAGGTGCCTCTTTGTAAGACTTTTTTTTTTGTGTGTGTGTAGCATAGATTACTTTACAATATTCATCTAACAATAGATATTTTTCTATTTTCAGAGAGAAAATCCTCACAACCTCCTTTTATTGCATCACCACACGTTGATGACACCTGCCAATTTTGTGGGATATTTTTGTAGTCTGACATACTTTTATTCACCAAAAAACAAAACAAACAAAAAAAAAACTAAATGTATAGGAGACAATTACACATGCCAGATATTGGTATTTCCAGGAGATCCTATATGTTATTCAAGTTTGTCTTCATTTGAGATGTATGAATTAACATGAATATAATTTAAAAATCTCTACATCTCAGTTATCCTGTTGCAAATTGAGCATCCAGTGTTTTGCAGATAGTTATCATTTTGATGAGTTATTTGTAACGAATAAATTGAGTAATAAGTTACTCAATAGTTGTAATAAGTTATTCAAAATACTTGACAATAATTCAAATAAAATATTAATAATAAAAACATGACCAGATTACAACTCAGGTTACAAGTGTTGCCAGTTTTGTGTTACAATATTGCAGAGTGTTGTTTGCATTAAATAAAAAAATGGTGGGATATTTTCATAACTTAACATAATTTTAGAAAAGTATAGGTGTATAGGTGACAGTTAAACATGCCAGATATAATTTTCATGAGATGAACACTTTAAATACTGTGTGAGAATAACCCAATTTATGGGTCAGTGACAGCATTAGTCTGTCATTAGATGAGTGAAGGCCATGTGGAGTTTGTTGAAATGAGGCTAGGCTGTCCAACTGATATCCAGAGTGGAGTTTTTGTAAAAAACTAAACACAGCAGCCTCTAAACACTGAGAAGTTCACTAGACTCTGAGATAGTCCAATTTATTGTCCAGGGAATAGATGTTGGACAGCAGGATAGACAGGACAGCTGGTCAGCTAGGCTTAGATTTTAGCTTAGTGTGAACTCCCAATTGCTTGTCATGCTTCTGTTTTCTGGCACACCACTAACATTATGCTGTAGTCTGGAGGCCTGGTCCACGTAGCAAGTCTAACAAATCCTGCTGTACAATCCTGAGTTATTGGTTGATTTCAAAGTTGCAGGGTCTGATAGTGCAGGGTGTTATGATGCTCATGTGTGTATGATTTTGAGTTAGAGTCAGGCCAAGACATATTGTATAGTCAGACACATAGTGGGGACTGCATGTTACCGCACTATGCCAGTAAATCAAGAAAGAGCCTATCATTCAAATTTGCTTAATTTTTACCACTTATGTAAACTGATCATATTTCCTTTACACTCCATAACAAACGCATGTATTCAGCCAGTACCTTATTATACCATATGATTTTTAGCTTATTCCTGCTTGCCTAGTGTGGGTTATACAACAGTCTAATGCCCAGACATTTGTAAAACATGGCCCAGCCAATGTACTTATGCATGATTTAATCTGACAAATGATATTTCTCCACTCAGCATGAGCACTGTTTTCATAGCCCAGCACTGTTGTAGCAACCACGTGTGAATCCGCTTCATTCTAAAATCTCTTCCAAGTAAACAATGACCTTGGTTTGGAAGTGTGTGTGTGTGTGTGTGTGTGTGTATATATATATATATATATATATGTGTGTGTGTGTGTGTTTAGCTCATTTTATCTTTTTACAAAATTTCTGTAGCAAAAATGTGTAGCAAAAAAAAGAGGACACAATTTAATACAGATGGGATATACAATCTATACAATCTGCAGATGGGATATACAATCTATACAATCTAGTCATCCAGTCTGGAATACAAATCACACATTAATATTTGATATTTTATTATAAAAGCTACAAAATTTAATATCTGAAAAATTCTGTAACCATTTAAGCATTTGGCTTATTCAGCTCTGATAAAGAAGCTCCAAGACTGCACAGATGAAGATATTGCCCTACTATGGACAGAAGCTTAAATGTTGCCTCTGTCTTTGAGTCAATATTGGACAGACTGTTAATTGGAAAGAAAGCTGTGAAAATGAAGACCAAAGGACATCCAAAGGAAATCTGAAATAAAGCTATAGACAAAATATAAGCTACAGACTGAGCTGAGTTATGAAGCCGAGAAAAAGGCATGTAAACGCCTTGCAAAGAATATCAAATTGTATTTATTTTTCCAATGTCTGAATATTTTCAATCATTAAATACAATTGTGCTTTAAAATGTTGTAATTGCATTATTATATTGTCATAACATAATTATGGCATAGAAGTTGAATGATCGTAAAATGACAATAACATCATTAAGTGTAGTTATTTCTGTGGCAGTATAACATCAAAACAAGGTATTGTGATAGGCCTACCAGACACTACCTAGACAAGGCCATCTTTCAAAACTCAATGTAAGAGTGAGAAGCAGAACTGTGAGTTAAATCCCTGAGACGGAAAATAAAGTTACACCGGTCAGTGATATTAAGAGATGAATATTCCTCAGTCTGAAATGGTCATCTTCAAATTCAAGGATGCAGATTACAAGGAGATAATGCAAAGCAACTTGCTTTAGCCTGCTGATGAAATAAAGCCTAGAAGAATCTTGATCTTTCAACTAAACAGGCCACAGTTGAACAGCAATTGGTTGAACAACAAAAAGATGAACGGTCTACAATAGCTAAGTCAGACTGTAGATTTCAGTCCAATCTAGAATATGTGTTTAAAAGTTGTGGTTCATAACAGAGATGTTCACAAGTTATAAAATACAAGTTCAATTCGAGTCACAAGTCCTTACACAAGGGTCCAAGTCAAGTCTATACATATTAGATTTTGAAGCATTGCTTTGAATGTATTCACTCTACAGGGGCTAGACAAGCTGTGTGTCAGCAATGGTTAAATTTGATCTGAATCCATTCTTTAGAAGGGGTGTTCACAAACATTTGGACATAGCTATAGTGTATATCAAACCCTGGTAAAGAGATTAAAGAATCCTATCTTATATAGATTAAAGAATCCTATTTTATATAGCTATCTGTGCTGTGCTAGCTGGTTGGTAAGAAGGCAAAGTGGCAAGCTAGCTTAAACTAAGAAATGAAAGCTGTCTGGGCATAATTTCAGATGCCTTATGAAGTTTGATGTGGTTGATCCAGTGTGTGGTTGCTTCCCACATTCTTTTACGTTGCAGTCTTATAATGGAATGACTTTTATTGTTTGCAAGTCTGAGTCAAGTCACGAGTCATTAGGGACACGTTGCTAGTCTATTTGTATGCCACTTAAATGTGACTTGAACCCTAGTCACTAACCGGAGTGCCCATCTCTGCTTCACAAATGTTATTCAGCCAACCTGAGCACCCTGGAGGAAAGAGTGAAAATCACTCCCAAACTGTGAGCAAAGCTGGCAAGAAATTACCTTAACAGAATTAGAAGCTGTTATAGCAGCATCAAGTGTGATTGTACCCAGCACTAATGTGATACTTTTGCAAATAGTGGGGTTTTTTTCTGTTTTGAAGAGCTTTAATATATTTACAGAATATTGGTATATAATAAGTTACACTGACATGCCCAAAATCAAGTAGTATGTTAATTGGTTACAAAGTGAGTTTACCTCAGGGGATGGCTAAGGAATGCCAAAGAGTGAGGTTGAACACTGGGCAGCATGGTCATGGCAAGACAGCATTATCATAGTTTGAGTGAAGAATGGGAGTGGATGCCAGATGAAGGGTACATTCCATTTCTGAAGAATATGTGCAGACATTTAACATTCCTTTATCCTTTGTCCATGGAGTGTACTGTGAATATGTTATAGAACCAATTCTGGACAATTTGGACCTGATGGCACAGTACATTATCCTGCTGGAATATCCCATCATTGTGGCACGTGATGTCCATGAATGGCTGCAAATTGTCATCAAGCAGTGAAATGTAGCAGGCACTGATCAATATTGTGTTTAGGCAGACCAGTGAACCCAACCCATGATACACCCACTACAGTATGGAAGCCACACCAGCCTGCACAGTGCCTTGTTCACAGCTGGAGTCCATGGCACATAAACCATATCATCAGCAATGGTACAGTGACTCATAGGACCAGGACACATATTGCCAGTCCTCTTGGTTCCAGTTAGCAACTCTGGCACTCTGGTGGTTCTTCTGCTACATGCATAATATGTGTCTGGGCTCTCTGGAATTGATTGTGGATGTGATTTCTGCAAGTTGTTTGCCTGTTTGCACAGATGCAAGATTCTAGCTAGACACTGCAGGTCATGGTCACTGAGCACCCATGGGTAGCCACTGTGCTGTCCACAGTGTCTTCTATGACATATAATGCTCATAACACTGTAGATCCAGGAATGTTAAATGCCTACACAGCTTCAGAAATGTATTGTTCCATCTCAGACTTCATACAGGTATGTGCATTCCTAAGCCATCCCCAGATGTATGATGTATTCATAGTGAATGTACATATTGCTTTCCCATGACTTTTGGCATGTTGGTGTATGTTATGTAGTTATTCTGGCCCATAAAAACAACACAGTCTACATCAGGTCAATACTGTCATGACATTCATGTGCACAATGAGTGTATGTGTGTAAGGAAGAGAGAGAGAGAGAGAGAAAAGAGGCTAAAGGAGAGACACATATGACATTAAATATTTCTTTGTAAAGCAGACGATACAAAACAAACTCATTCACATGATTGCATGGTGTCATTTGTTTGTCACTCATACACAGAGATACACACCCAACATAAGATATGGTTTATTTCACTCCCGCTCTTGGAGCTGTGACACCCTGATGGCTTCTTGATAACTATAAATAATACTAGACACTCTTGAGGAGAACTTTGGAGATGTTTTATTGAAGTAAAACTAACTTTTTATTTATTTTTGTTTTTATTTTTATTTACTATTTCTCATGTTACTTTCCAAAGGTGTCTAAAACGTACACAGCACTATGTGAATAACATAGATTCTAAACAATGTGCTCTCACCTCAGTTCTTTTTAAGTGAAATAATAATTTTTATTATTGAAATCAGAAACTCCTCTAATATAATGGCGCATATGTAAGTACTCACCCCTAAACCTAAAGCCTGTGCAGTAACATCAACTTTGTACAGCCAGAAGCAATATGTTTTAACATTTTTGTTATAGTATGTTTAAATACATGTTCCATGTCTAATCAGATCCTATAGTGATGATCATACATAAATTCTTTCACTCCATGCTTCAGATTGAAATGAGATTCCAAGAGGCCCTCTTCCATTCTATTTGAGATTCCCCAGTGCACAGTTTCCCTCTCTCTCGCTCTCGCTCTCTCTCTCTCTCTCTCTCACCCAGGGTTGTTGGCTGAGTGTTCCATGTGTGGGAGTGCTTGGCTCTGGCACGCAGCCGGCCGCCCTGCTGCTCAGAATGGATCCCGCCACGGCTCTTTTAATTAGCCTGATCAAGTGTTTTATGGGAATTGGACCTCCGTGCCGAGCCATTAACACATCCCGAGGCATGGCTCCCACTCTTTTCCCCTCTCTCGCTTTCGCTCTCCCCTCCCTTTTTCTCTGTGTGCATGGTTATGTTGCGTTTACACTTTGGCATTTGATAAAAATGTTGTTCGGTGCATATCTGTGAGGGTACATGACCAATGGCAGCATATAGTCATGTTGACACACAGCAGCATTCTTGCAATGATGTTGGACAATTGAAGTCAGAACAATGATTGTATATTGAAGACGGACAATATGGTTCCATTCTCTTCCGTTCTGTGAAAACGAAGCCAAAATTATCCGCCTTATTGGCAAATTTTCAACCAGAGTCTGCACAATAGAGACCAGAGGCGAAGCCAGACTGGGACCACACTCTCAAATCATATCATCTCTGGTCGCCAATGGTGTCAATCATTTAATTCCTAAGCATAACCCTGCCTTTTTATTATAACTCTGCTTTTTATAAATAAATCTGAATATGGTTTAGACTTCTGGATGATAAAAGGGTTTAGAGCGGAGATGGAAATACTGTATAGATGAGAAAAATGAGGTTGAATATGCGCAGCTGCGCCACTGAAATGAAAGAGAATGGGTGGAGTCAATCATCATACTGCAACTAGCCAGCAGAGGCACTAGACCTATACTTTTGATGTGAATGATGCATTGTTCATACATTTTAGAGTCAGAATGTATAACTCCTATTATTATAATTATAAAATAACTCTAACATTGTAACATGTTTTGTAGTCTGTCATCTGTTGACAACAATTAATTATTCCGAGTTGAATTTTGGTTGGTCACGACAACCCTCTTAGCTCCTTTCCTTTCATTCTAATTCAGAGATGTCTGCTAAGCCTCACACTAATATAAGATTCAAACAAGGATGTTGACTTTAATCTCACAAAGTAATAGGTAAACAAACCCATTAGCAATGTGCTAAGTACATATATTAACTTACCACTGAGCTATTTACCAACATTCTATTCTATTTACATACACAAAGGTGATTTAAATTAACTTAATTGTGTGTGTCTACATTAGTTTAAGTTGAGGCTGTGAAGTGGTGCTATATTTTCATTCACATTTAAATGAACATTTATATTTCTGGCATTTGGCAGAAAGACGTACAAAAGTGCTTTGTTGTTCACTCTGAAGATATTCTTAGCTATTTAGAAGAGGCAAAAATGTACAGTTCCTCAACTTTAGATGCTGCCAAAAACTAATGTCAGACTGAAGACCAACAAGATTCAAAAAATATAAACCTTTAATGAGTTACATTTTCTTGAGAGAGATGGTCTTCAGGCTTTGTTTGAAGACAATGCGTGACAAGCTGTTTGGACCCCCAGGGGAAGTCTGGATGCTTGTTTTCCTTGCGCCTTGAGGGATGGTGGGTCAAGCTGAGCTGTCCTTGATGCACAAAAGGCTCTTGGTACAGATCGAGTTTTGACCATTGCCATCAAGTATGGAGAGGCTGGTCTATTTTTGGCTTTATAGGCCAGCATCAAGGTTTTGAATCTGATGCAGGTAAATACAGACAGCCAATGAAGGGAATGCAGCAGAGGCCTTACAAGACAAGCCTCACTGCTTCATTCTGGATGAGTTGCAAGGGCTTGATGGTCCGCAAAGGAAGGCCAGCTAGAAGGGAGTTGCAGTAGTCTAGTCTTGAAATAGACTGAACAAGCACCAGAGTGGCATCTCTAGACAGAAAAGGTTGAATCCTCCTGATGTTGTAAAGAAGGAATTTACATTGACATAGAGTCAGTCAGTCAGTAAACATGTATAAAATGTAGGCATTTTACAACTTAGGTGAAACCAGTCAAGATATTGACAACAATCTTAGAACCCTAACCCTAACCCTAACCCTAAACCCTAACCCTAACCCTAACACCCAATAAGGCTACCCAGTTAGTGGTGTTAAATGTCTTTACTTAAAATTTCACAAAGGCAAGTTAGTTTTACACATTCTACTCATATGCAAGTTTGAGTATGATATGGTGTAAAAAGCCACCAGACTGACCAAACACACAGGGCTGAGTAAAACACTGACTGCAGCTATGTGCAAGATCCATACTGGTTGAACAATTTAGGGATTGAACAAGGAATGGCAGTGCTCTGTGGCCAAGTAGCCTCACTCTGAGCTGCTGTAATAACTAGCAGATTTTTGCATGTCTACTAGAAATTGTTCTTTAATTCCTTGGACTGTATTTCTGAGCTGTTCATGTGTGTTGATTTAAATAATGTTAGCTTGGAGTAAAATGTCTAATGTTTTATTCCACTGTTTTACAGAAGGATACTGTTATATGTTTTACCCGGTATTACTATTTATTACTGTGCATTATGTGTTACTGGTAGTTACATACTAACTTAGGTAGCATAAAATGGTACCAACAACGAGACAATGGTTCAACTACTTAGACTTTATATTTCTTTAAATATATTTCCACAACCCAGCACGGAGTTATTATATTATATTATATTATATTATATTATATTATATTATATTATATTATGTTACTGTTAAACTGACCAAACATGACTGGGTGACATGCACAAACATAACTTTATAGAAAACTATAATTTGCCAATTTTATAAATTCAGTAAAATCAGTTCAGTTAAAGCAGTAAAAATGTCTATAGTTTATGGAAATTCACTTAACTGTACTGTCAATAGTGACGAAAAGCAGTTTAATGGACTCTGTTCTAACTGGCTTCCTCTGGTGCTGTTAATTAAAGCTGATAATTAACCCATTGACTGGGTTATTACTGTGAGATAGCCAGTAACCCATATGGTGGGTTGCACAAAACCTGCCCAGAACTGCAGAAACAATACAGCAAAATGACCCAACCAGCTCAGGTCAAGTTAATTTGTTGGGATAGAAAAAGCAACCAAAAAAACATAATAATCTGTTACTCATATAACCCTTCTTGCTCAGTGTTATCTTGTACAGTGTATAGTGATCTGTCAGTGTAATAATTAATACATTTCAACTGGGATGTTAGTAATTGTGTTGATTTATATATGTTGTATTGAAACTCTAAGGGATATATGAAAATGAGGTATTAATCAATAGCACAAAGACATAAGTACATTTAAAAAATATGCTCAAATGATCTCTTAGTTTCCCACAAATTTGAATATCATGAAACAAAATCATAACTGTGTGAGCAAAACCCACAGTTTGTCTATCAGCTGTGTGTTATGGGTTACTGTTGTCTACTATTGTCATAGCAACCAGTGCTTTTCTTTCGGAAAGGGGCCCAGAGGCTTCTGGGCTGCATATTTTAGGCATGGAATGCAACTCCCCAAAAAGATGCAAGAGAATTAAAGCTTGGAATGGGTAAGGAGGAGTATCTCTATCCAGCTCATGCTTCAGGATACCTACTGTGTAGTTTGACTATATATGTACATGTGTGTACAATACAGTGTGTAGTTGTAATTTTCTTTTTTTATTTCTTAATGGTTAGATAATATTGCATATTCATGCATGTTCTGGTACAAATGAATTAGGACTTTATTACCTCTGAAAATTAAATATTGTCTAATAGTAAAAAGGTTGGGCAAAAGATTAGGAGGACTGAGTAAAACCCAGCATGGCATTTATGCTTTGTGCTATAGCTTGGAATAAATTTCTTAGGGCATGTTTGCATAGTTTCTTAAGTATATCACTGTTAATTAAGAGTGTAAAAATAAATAAATTACTAAATAAAGTATCATTTTTATTCCCAAAAACAGTATTTATTTTTGTGTTGTGTTTAAACCCTGACTCTTTAATTTAGCTCAGATTTTATGCATATGACGTTGCATTTTTAATATTTTTCAAAAAATAAAAATAAAATAAAAATTACAATATATTGTCTTACAGTACCATAGTATATCAAAATGCATTGAATAGTAACCCCTATATCTGTATTAGGTATATAACAGCCCCACGACCTAATGTTCTGTCAATGAAGAAAGGTTCCACAGTTTGGGTACCTCATAATTTCCCCACAATTACTACTACACCATACCATGACTTAAGTTAAGGCAACCATGTTAGATTGATCAATCCAGTGAGGATTTGTGTCTGACCAGTAGATTTAATCATCTTAATTAATTAACATATTGTGTAATATGTCAGAATAAGAACAAGAACATTGAAATTAATTTTTGCTGAAGGGTGAACATAATTTTCTTTTAAGTGGCGTTGCAGCTGGATGGAAGATCGCATTACTCATCCCTATGTTGACCCCCCACTCCAATGTCATGACTACAACCATCTCCAAGCACCTCCCACCAAACCCACTACCAAAGGACTTCAACATTCTCATTGCTTGAACTTCGTTCTCCCATGAGGCCACTGCATGGATGAATGGTGAATAGTAACATCCTCTACCCCCTGCTCATTTTTTTGCATGTTCTAAGCTATGTAGGCTGTTGGCCTATGCCATGAAATAGAGCTACCCCGGGGGTTGGTGTAGTTGACCCCTCTCTGAAAAGATTCAGTGTGTGGCTTGGTTATCAGGGCTGCTGTAATGTATGGTTGCAAAATGAATGGTCATAGATCTCTTTTTTTAAGGGTGTGTAGATGTATAAAGAATTATTTTAGTGAAACTGATATGATTTTCTGATTGGAAAATCTGATTGCTTGAACCAGATGTTTTAATGAAACAGTAGCATTTTTAAAAATCAAATAACAGTCATATTTAAAACAACTGTAACATATGCCATGAACTAAATAACACTGAAATACACTCTGCATACAACAAACCTTTAACTGTGGTAAAATCATTGCTACAGTTATGAATATTACAGCACCTCTAGGCCAGCTGAATTGAGGAAATTTGGTTCAAATCATTGTCGATGATAGCTCTTTCATCAATCTTAAAGTCCATCTGGACAGCACAGGACTGAATGCTCCCTGCACATTAGACTGCCACCAGCTCTTCTCTCTGGGATCTCCTCCACAGGACTGAGGGAACTTGTGCCAGAGCTGAATGGTTGTGCAGCATAGGCCAAAGCCAAAGACCAGCACGGTGTGTAAACATAGAATCGGAAATGATTTCCAGACCCTCAGACTTTTTTTCTTCCCCTCCTCCTTTTCTGTCTCTTTCTGTGAAATAATGTTCATATATTTCTGTGTTTGCTTCCCCTCCTTTGACTGGTCCATCAGCAGTTCTGAGCTTTCTGGAATGTTCCCTTGCTCCGGTCTGAGTAGGGGGAAGCCATTTTGATGCATTTTACATTACTGGATGTTCTAGGTCTCTTCATGTTCTCCCTATAAAGGTCAAACATCTATTTTCATTAGTCTTATATTACTTTCCCAGTGCAGTTAAACTCTTAACTCACCCAGAACAAACTATAAATTCCACAGATATGAAACTTGATCACTCCTCCCCTACTCAAATACAGGACTTGACTGCAGTTGACCTCAAGGTGGCGCTATAGTGCAAAGTTACATGTTTGAAATTGTAGCTCCTAAATCAGGTGAGACACTGGGTCTTAGCAAAAGAGAGTGTAAAATGCTTCCCCTCGCTATAAAAGTTCTCTATAAAAATGGTCTCAGAAGTTACTTTTGGGTTGTGCACCTCTTAGTGAGAGATCACTGACTTTTAGACATAGCTCAATGATGCACTTAAACACATTTACCCAGTTGACAGCTGAGAGAAACAGGGTGCTCATTTCTCTGGCTAACATTTAGGAAGTTCTGACTAAGCCCCCACTGATTTTGTTGTGAATTAGAAACCTGGCCGTCTATATCATATTTAGCAATGAATCCAGGTTCTGTTTGGGATCTCATGAGTGCCAGGTTCAAGTGTACAGACCTCATGCTGATGAGTTCTTAATCTTGCTTTTACCAACTGTGATGATCTGGGGAGCCACTGCATATGACAGTTGGTCACCCCTAGTAGTGATATAAGGGACCCTAACTGCTCAATGATATGTGCAGGGAATCCCGGGTGACCATTGTCCACATAGTCTTCACCAGATGTGCATGATCTACAGGCCCAGCTGCAACATGTGTGGGCAAATGTGCCATCAGATCCCATACAGAACCTGTATGCCTCCATAACCAACCTTATCTGATCTAGAATCCAAGCTACAGGCAGTTCAACAGGGCACTAAAACCCCTTCTCAGTTATGGTTTCCCCAATAAACATATCCCTTTGTTCTAATATTATCATCAGTTACATGTATAACCACTACATTCACACATATAAATATACCATTCTTGGTGCATTATTTTTGTCAATATGTGTAGTGTGTGCATAGGGTAGTCTACAGACGAATAAATGGCTGCAATGTGAATTATGCCGGAAATTGCACACCCTGTCTATTATTTTGACTTTTATGTTTACAGTCTACAGCCAAGAACAAAATACAACTATGTGCAACATTTAAAAAACACACTGAGACATTTCCATGAAAACTGATTCCCTACCACTTCTTTTTGTTTTTTAATCTTAGAACCTGATATCTGCACTTACTGGTGGTTACATGCTGGTTTCTAGGCTTCATAACTCACAATGAGAGTAATCTACACACACAATACAAATATCATAACTATAAGACCTACTCTATCTAACCATGTCTAGCCATTGTGAGATGAATTATGTGAGTAATGCAGCATGGGAAACATCTAAAATCCACTCATTTGCAACTGAATTAAATCCCCAATGAGCCTTCCCATACATGTAAGTGAATTATTGATCATCACATGGTCAAATTCATTCACATACTTAAATTCTGTTTATGTTTACATCTCAAATGAAGACAAAAATGAGAAACCTAGGATATCCTGAAAATAAATCAGGCATGTGTCTCCTATAAATACTTTTCAAAAATCTTTGGTGAATAAAACAACATCAGACTATGAAAATATTCTACAAAATTGACCTAGGATTCAACCACAGTAAGCCTACTTAGGTGTCAGGGCCAAAACTGCATTAGGCCCCAATGAGTTGCTTGTGCTTGAACTCCATAATTGATCTTTTAATATGGGGCTCAAATTTAACTGTTTAATTATGGAGTGAGCTCTACCAATTGCATTTACATTAAGATTACATTTTGTATCATTCCCGTCTTGAATTTGCACTTAGATCTCCCTTTGTTGTGATGTCAAGACATGAATAAAGCTATGAGTGATGAATAAAAAAATAGGGTCTGCTGTTGTTATTGCTGAGGCTAAATATTTGTCTGAGGCTAAATATGACTCATGTGTTTGCTAGAAATGCATAAAGCTCGTATGTCTGTAGTGCACATCTTATTTGGGTGTGCTGGTCTCATGTTTGTTTACATGTTTGTGTATGTGTGTTTTTGTGAGAGAGGGAGAGTGAGAAAGAGAGAGAAAGAGACAGAGAGAGAGAGGGAGAGAGAGAGAGAGAGAGAGAGAGAGAGAGAGAGAGAGAGAGAGAGATTTCAAAGGGGTGCTTGTCTCTCTGAGTGTATGCTGTCCGAGCTGTAATGAAATTCGCTATTGATCTGTGCAAAATAGACTTTATACATCATTCATGCTCCCTATCAATCTCCCACCGCTCGCTGTTGTACAGCCATTAGTTTTGGAGCTTGGGACAAAAAAAAAAAAAACAAAAAAAAAAAAACAGAGAAAGAGAAAAGTCCAAGCAAGGCAATAATTACTACTGGAAGATTACTATTTTCTGCTGCCTCTCCTTTACTCCATTCTGAAGCTGTAACAAGCTTATCTGTCAAAGCCACTGTCTATTGAATGAACTGCTTAATTTGAAATTGACTGAGGTTCTACTTTACTCATTTTATTTCTGTTTTTTTATTATTATTATTGGAGGTGTGTGGTTTTTGTTTTTTTCATTGCATTGGCTTGATAGAAACTGTAAATTTCAGTTTTAGGCAGGACAGGAAAGACATATAACTAACGGAATTTAGATCCTTCCTTAAAAAAAAAAAAAAAAAAAAAAAGAGCATGCTTGATGCATGGCAATCTTTCTATTGTCGCAGATGCTGTTGGGGAAAGAAAGAGAAAGAGGGTTGGACACAGGGTCGGTGAGAAGTGGGGGGAAAACGAGAAAGAAAATAAACACAGGACATGGTAACCTGACACAGGAAACCCGTTGAATGCTGGGAATCAGCAACTTCCTGCAAGACAGTACAATGGTGTCTGCCCTGAGTGTGTGGCAGCCACAGGGATGAGGAAGGGCAAGTCTCGTCCACCGGACCTGAGGCCCGATAAGAGAATTCTCACACAAGGAGAAAAAATAGTTCACTTTCTGTTCCTTGCCCTTTTTTCCATTTTTTCATGTTCTGGAATTTGCCTTGTTCATTTAACAGACATGTTTCATTTCTGCATATTTTAATAATTAAAATTGTTTGATGTGAGTCAAACTCGTTCACAATGGTGATGAAGCTCATATCTGAAGCATTTAATGCCTCCAACAGTAACATCTCAGAAAGTCTTTAGAAAGATCTGACACCTGATGCAGTGTTTTACCCTCTAGTTTAAGTCTGGGCTTAAATGTGTAATGCTGTTCAGAAGGTAAAGGTTACCAGGAACAAATGGTGTCAGGAATGATGCAACATGCTAGACATCTCAGAATGTTGTTGAAGAGGTTCCTAATGGTGTCCTGCTATAATGTTCCCTCAGTCCCAGATTTTGCAGTAGGCCTGGAGTGTTGAGAGTACGTCCAATAGCATACAACACTTTTTGAAGGGAGGTCTGACAATGCGACTGGCCATGGCATAGTTTCTGTGTTCAGTGCAAGCTCTTGAGATGGCAACAGTATTCGGATGAGTATTGTCTTTTTGGAACAGCAAACCAAAGTGGACCACTGGTTGTGGGACATCATTATTGGAATGTTGGGCTGTCAAAGTGCCTGTAATGAAGACCAAAGGTGATCATATGGAATTGCACACTATGACACCAGGTCTTCTGCATGTGCGACGTGACAAGAAACCATTGATACTGGTGCTGACCACAGAACACGTGGATTTTTTGGTTTTCTCCACCAAGATGTCTATCAAGGTTCGTCAGTGAAGATGACCAATCTGAGTGACCCCATGAGAATTGAATTGGTTTATTCCTTCTGGGTAATGAGTGTTCTGCACCATCTTGGAGATCCATACATTGCAGGTGAGCACAACTGCTACTGAAGTGCTGAAGTGAGTGACTGAAGTGCATCCTGCACCTATGCTCTTCTCTCTGCATATAACACTGTGCTTTTCAATATTTAATGTGTGTTAACTGTAATATTTTATTTTATTTTATTTATTTTTTTTGTGTCTTTGCAGACATCAGTCTTATCAGGTGGATGAGTAGAATAGCTGCTGAGATTTTCTGATTCAGCCAAAGGGTAAAAGACTCTGAGTCTGACTGGAGGCCAGGCAGCAGGGACATTAGGTTAGCACTGATTCTACTCCAGCATTGAATCAGACCACACTTACTTTTAAAAGATATTTGTTGGCATTCACATATCAATAATTCCATAACCATTGTGGGTAGCCATGAACTATTAGTTAGGGAACCAGCATTGTGAATGCAAGGTCATTGAGGACATATGTTATGCATAAACATAAAAATGAATATGCATGTTTGAATTTACAGTTTTATGTTTATGTAAAACATCATTGTACTATGTTAGTTAAGGTATCATATTTTCCATTCAAACTATGCAGTTAAAAAGCAAATAGACGTGCTAGGAGCTGTGCTGGGCCAACACACACACTACTTGCTACTACCAATATCAGCACCATAACAAGACCCAATGACAACTCATTCTTTCTGTGTTTCCTCACCTTGTCACCACAATAAAGGGGTGTGTGTGTGGGGAGAGGGCTTGGCCAGGGGAGAGGTAGGTGATTAATTAAGGAGGTATTCAAACGTATTAATGTAACTACAGTAATAAGGCATAGCCAATACATCTAAGCTTATGCAAATGATAAGCTTCCCTTCAGGCTGTAACGGGAAGGTTGGCAGACTTTAAAAGAAGAACAGTACAGTAGGACTGCCGTGGCTAAGAACACGAAACAAGAGGCCTGCTGGCTATATCTCTGTTAACTTGGATTAGCATTTTGAGCTTTTGTCATGCCCAACTGAAAGAGAGAGAGACAGAGAAAAGGATGGCACATGGAATCTGACATATATAATCACAAAACAGGCAAGGCAGTGTAAGAGAGGATGTAAATATAGGAAGCAATAGAGGCTAAGTGCAAGTGTGTGGGTGAGCAATAGCAGACATGAGAGTGCATGAATGTAGTAGGAGCCTGAGGCAGTTGGATGTAAATACAAAGTACTTGTTGTTGATTGTTTTCAATAATACTGGTCAAGACTGGTGCAGAACACAGGTTAATCACATGGAGGTTGAAACAAAACTGGAACACAGCACTGCATGTGAGAAATAGGAGTTCAGGAGCAATTAAACTTGCAACACTGCTAAGATATACTTTAGTAGAGACAATGTCCCTTACCATTGGCTGGCCCAAATATTGGCCACTTTGGGGTGTTGTTCAATTCTTCCCTGTCCCTTCGCCAATTGATTGGAGGAAATTCCCAAGATGACTGACTGATATATATGATGGCTGCCTAGATCACCACATCAGCAGTTGGGACTCCACAGTAAATCTACAATTAAAACACTCAACACAAGGCCTGCATACTCAAACCTGACCGTTGTTCGTTCATGACACCACTGCAAACCAAGGTGACAGTGGTTTCATCAGAATGGCCTAGATGGCAGCCTAATCAGACCTCACCTGGAATTATTCACATATCTGTCTGAGAGAAAACTGCATACAGAGTTTTGCAGCAATCTGCAATGCATCATGCTTTTGTGTACAGTATGAAAGGATATAAGACTCTAAACAAGATGGTCCTGAATTATGTACTTAATCATTCACAGTTAACAAAGCGTTTTTCTAAGTGTGTGTTTTTTCCCGGCTGCCATATTTGTGGCATTGTTCATTCATTCTTATTATCGAGGCGACCCCATGCCCCCTGATGAGGCACTCGCGTGGCCCTGGGCTTCCTCTGAGGAAGGAAACGCCCGTTAAAGATGGTGCCAGCACCACACTGCTGCAGCACACACACACACACACACACACACACACACACACACACACACACACACACACACACACACACACACACACATCACATTCATATCTCTCTCTCTCTCTCTCTCTCTCTCTCTCTCTGTCTCTCTCACTACATTACAGCCACATATCCATAGGCTGGGTACAAGAGACAATGTATGTGCAAGCTATTACAATATAAAGAGGGTTTTTTGGCTCAACAACAAACACACAGTGTACACATATTTATCATTTTAGGCTTACATCTTTAAAATGAACAAGCAGTAATAAAAAGGGTTGCCACAATGAATTTGAGCTGTTTTATAAACATCATATTTTTCATTTTAGATTGGATTGTTTCAGTCCTAAAATCTGATTTGACCAACCAAACCAAAGCTGTTAAAATCTTTACCTGTTAACTGCTATTTTATTTACTGTTCAATAAACTCGGCACTAAATTTTTTAGATATACACTGATTAGTCATAACATTATGACCACCTCCTTGCTGCTGTATTCATTGTCCATTTTATAAGCTTTAGTTACCATACAGGAGCACTTTGTTCTACAAATACAGACTGTAGTTCACCCTGTTCTTCAATGGTCAGTACCACCAGAGAGCAGGAATTATTTGGGTGGTGTGTCAGCCTCCACACTGCAGTGAAACTGACATGGTGGTGTTGCGCTGGCATGAGTGGATCAACTGAGTCCTGTGGGCTGCGTCTTTCTCTCTGCTTGGATGGTCAATACAAACTGTAGAAAGAGATGAGCTTATGCCTCTGATGTTTCATCTACAAGGTGGACCAACTAGGTAGAAGCATCTATTAAAGTAAAAAGTGAGGGGACACTGTGTTTAATCACTCCAGCAGCACTACTGCTGGAGCCAAGATCAATGTCTGATCCACTTACACCAGTGCAACACACCACCCAACAGGTGTTCTGCGGTGGTCCTGTGGGGTCCTGACCAATGAAGATCAGGGTTAAAGGAAGCTAACAAAGTGTATAGAGAAACAGATGGACTATAGTCTGTAATTATAGAACTACAAAGTGCTCCAGTATGGTAAGAGGAGCTGATAAAATGGACAGTGAATATAGAAACACACTTAAGCCTGTGTGCTACAGTGATTCTACCATGGTTGTGGGATTTGACTTGCCTAGCAGCACCTATTAACTGTGCTAACATCCCTCTAATGCATGCCCTCTTGTGTTTTTGCTTTTCATTTCTTTAACAGGAAGCTCCATTTACTTCCAACAGAGCTGACTGTAACATACATGCACATACTCTCAGACTGTAGAAGACCATTTATCTAAATCAACATTGATGATGCTTTAGTGAGCCACTTGAGCAGGAGAGGGGTGAGTGGAGGAGTGGAGAGGAGTGAGAGAGAGGAAGAGCAGGTGGTTGGAGAAGGCTCTTTAGTAATCGCATCATGGCCGTAATGTCAGGGGACCAACGCGTAGGCTTGCGCTGCTCTGTTTTAAATAAGGTCAAGTCTGCCCTCACCTGCGCCCCACACTGTCAAATTAAAGGCAGGCACACACACACACACACACACACACACACACACACACACACACACACACACACACTTCACTTGCTTTCATTCTCTATCTCCCCCTCTCTCCATTCTAAATGACACTAAACGGCAAACTCAAACAAATGACACCTCCGCCTCCCCCCTCACATATACAAAATGGCAATCTAATAGACTGGTTTTCATTCTGTTTTGCTCTTTCTCTTCTCTGTTCCTTCCTTTTTCTCATTCCATCCACTCTCTCATCCATCTCTTTGACTTTACTTTGTCAGATACATTCAGTTGGCAAGAATTACACATATCTTCCAGGTTCTTTTTTTGCATGCATCACAAACAGGTGGGAGAATGATCCAGCTATCTCAGTTGTAGTTTATACAATCTCCCTAATCTTCCCAGTCACACAATCATTATCTTACCAGTTACACAAACTTAGTGTCTATCAATCTACTGGGGGAAATTATCCAGTATTGCATATCTGTGAGCTGCAAAAGTATATGAATCTTTGTTTTCAGTATCTGGTGTGAATCCCTTGTGCAGGAGTAACTGCAACTAAAACTTTCCAGTAACTGTTGATAAGTCATGCTCATCATCTTGGAGGAGCTGTAGCCCATTCCTTCATATGAATTCTGTTCTGCTTTAATTTTGTTATGTCAGGTGTAACATTTATTAAGAATTTTGTCCTAGCTGTTCCAAAACATTGGAACATTATTATTCTTATATCATTCTTTGGTAGAGTCATTGTCTTGCTGCATGATCCACATTCTTTCAAGATTCAGCTCACAGACAGACGTCCTGATGATATCAAGCCAAACAGGCCCAAACCATGGTACAAATCTAATTGGTGTTTTGGTCTCATCCATGTACAATGGTTTTATTAGCCTACTGGTTTGTGTGGCTTTGTGGTTCTAATGAACGCTTTAGAATAGCGTTTCCTTTTTGCATGTAAAGCCAATGTCTATCTCATGAGGGAGAGGTCATCCTCTTATTTTCCCTACAGTCTTACATTTGCACATGCACCTGACCCTTTTCTGCCACTTTGATTCCAACCTTGTAAACTTGGTAAACTCTCCACTTGCTTCTTATTCTTTCTTCATCCTCTCTCTGTGCAGCCAGCCCCTGCTTTGATTGACACTGACCTTACCCCAACATGGCCTCCTGCCCATTGATTTGAGCATGCTGCAATACAGTAGGCAAGGTGACATAACCCCACGGGACCCATGCCCCACCTGCTGCTAATGACGCCACCTTTCAATTACCTATCACTGCTCTGGTACTGCTGGAGTAAGCAGACTAGAACAGAGCTGTTTCTATAGCCTTTCTAACTGGGCTGAACTGAAGGACACAGATGATTGTGATAATCTTGGTTTGGGAAGTAACAGATGATCATGATCAATTAAACATCCACATCCAGGAAAACTAAAGCAAATGAGACAATGAGACCATTTATTTATTGAGAAGGTGATCCAATATTACATATATGTAAGTGGCAAAACTAAGTGAATCTTCACTTTTAGTATCTGGTGTGAATCTCTTGTTGATAAGTCATAATGATCAAATTTAACCCATTTCTCCATACAAAACTTCAGGTGTTTTGTTGGTGGGTTTCCTACCATGAGTTTCCTCCTTGCTTCAGGTCCATCCACAACATTTATACTGGATTAAGGTCAGGACTATTCCGAAACATTAACTTAATTCTTCTACCATTCTTTAGCAGAACGACTTTTGTGCATAGGGTGATTGTCTTGCTGCCCGACCCACATTCTCTTGAGATTCAGCTCACAGACGTCCTTACATTTAGAGCCATCTTTGCCTTGATGCAAAACAAATAGGCCCAAACCATTGTACTACCACCACCTGGAAAGTATTGATTTCCTTTATCTTTAATACTTATCATTCAAACAAAAAAATTATACATATTTGTACCATCCAGGCCAAAAATATTGTTCCAATAACCTTATGGCTTGTCCATGTAATCTTTAGCAAATTGCTGATGTGCAGCAGTGTTCTTTTTAAAGACCAGGTGTTTTCTTCCCCCACAACCCTGCTATGCACACCAATGTCCTGGTGGGTGGGTTTCATTTAACATAAAAATTGTAATGGGTTCCCAAACTTTAAAGAACCATTTGTAAATTCCCATTTTAAATGTTTCAGATCCTCCAACTAATTGTACTATAATGCAGGCATAATGCTTATAAAATTATCATTCCATTTATTAAAGATAAAGGCGTATCATCCAAGAGGTCACAAAATAACCCAGACAAACTGCAGGCCTCAATTACTTCAGTTAAGGTCATTGTACACAGTTGCAAGATGCAATTCACTGACCCCCAAGATGTTTGGGTAACGTGACTTTAGAAACTGTGGCAAGAACTTATTTGGACATTTGCTGGAAAACCCATCAATGAAACTAAATTTATCCATACCTCTGAAATTCCTCCATATCCAAAAAGCTGTTGAAATGATTAGGTTTAGGGGCAATTACTTTTTCACATGCATGACACAGGTTTTGAATAAATCTTTATCTTCAATAAACAGAGTGACCATTTTAATATGTATATATAATAGAAACCTATTTCTGGTGCATGTGATCTTTACAAGAAGGAGTAATTTTTATAATTGCTTATATGAGTATTGTCTATCAATATAATCTGTGTCCTCACTAGAGCCACTGCAACACACTACTCTCCAATACACTCACACAGGCGTGGATTGATCCATTTAGGGTGTGATCCTAGTGTCGCGTAGATGAATTGATCTCCACGTTTTGCCTGTGGTAAACATTTCACTCCCTTTGCCCCACTGCTGATCAATAAGCTTTCTTTAATAATACATCTCATTGATTGCTTTGGCCTCTGAGTAAATTGATCAATTATTCTGATTGTTATTTATTGTTGCATGGTGTCAGATGTGGGCTAAACTCTCTTCCCACTGAATGTTCAGCCTTCCCTTGGGCTTTCCTTTCCGAAAGAGTAAGTAATGAAAATTCACTTAGCCTTCGCCATTGAATGCCTTGCACAGGTGAAACATTGTGTATATGTCAGGCCTGGGTTTTGACTTTGATCTTCATTTATAAGATTATAAGATTCAGTTGCTCTTTATTGC
>CM067522.1:11710522-11745522 GCA_034509495.1 Acestrorhynchus altus | reverse complement strand
TGGTGATGGAGCCTGAAGACCTACTCGAATGATTGATGGCTGATATGAATGAGGAGAGCCCAAAGTACTCAAAATTTAAACTTTCAAAGACTTTTGACATGACTGATAAATTCTGAAACCTGTTTGGCTCAAAAATGTAAAAAAAAAATATATTTTTGGCTTGTTCTGGCTACTGTGCTCAAAGTGTGGTTTCCCCACATGCATGTCAACCACCACCGCTTGCAATTTAACTAGCAAGAAGATTGGCTGCCTCAGTCACGTTGGCCACTCTGCAGATCATACTTACCAGCACCTTATGGTTAGTGACATTTCTGATGTTTCTGTGTATTGTGTTCCACAGCTGGAACTTGTCGGGAAATGAAACGTAAATTTGCTGTCGTGTGTGGCTGGTGACAGGAACCTGCGAGGAGGACCGGCTGCAGAACTGCTGCCATATCCGCAAGGTCCAGCTCAGACCAGCTGCACTACAGAGCATTGCTTTGACTCAGACTCAGTCGAACCATTTGGAAAGGTTTAACTTGTTATGACGAGGTGTGTTTGTTTATAGCCTGCGGTGGTTGCTGGAGATCACTCCCTCGTCAGCGATACGCCAAGAGCAGCCCGAGTGGCCCAGCAGGACGGTTTTTATTTTGAGCACATGGAAAAAGTCACGGGAGTTCAACACTCACCCTGGGTGGCGGACCTTGGGAGGAACTCAGCGAAACAGGATTTTGAAGAGTCTGCTTTCTCACACAAACATGCAAACCTGCGCACACACAGAGAAACATTCTGGTAAACATGTTCCACGGAAACATTACAATTTGTCTTCCTACATTCTGTGGGAAAAAAAGTTTTAAGGTTTGCTTTGATTGTTGTTTGTTATTTATAACCAAAGTTGGAGCGCTAACATATGGAAGGGGTTCATGGAAGGGGTGGTTGTTTGGCACTGGCAGTGCTAATTGACAGGAAAGTAAAAGTAAAAGAAAAAGAAGGTACTGTGCACAGGGTGTATCAGAACAGCAGTTAAGAGGGTAGACTGTATAACAATGAATATCAGTGGGACATGGTTCATGTGACATTTTTGCTCCAACAGTTACAAACTAAAAAAAACAAAATTAAATAACAACTAATATTGTAATATTACTATTAGCAGTAGTAGTAGCAGCAGTTGTAATAGTAGTATATTTTACCAACACCATGGCAACAACTTAGCAACACTATGCTAACCACTGAGCAACATCATACTAATTACTTAGCCACACCATTGCAAATGCTTAACAACAACCAGCAACCAGGTATCAACGCAAAAGCAGCCACCTGAAATAACAAAGGAATTTATTTTGCAACACCATAGCAACCACCTAGGATACCATACCACCTAGCAGAATCATCTGGGAAACTAATGCAGACACTCAGCAACATCATATCAACACCATACAGTAGCAAATATACAGAAACCTAATAGAAACAGCCTAGGATACCATAGTAACCAGCAGGCAATGCCATTTCAACCAGCTAGTAACCGTTTTTAAGTCCATATCAACTAGCTAGCAACCGTTTATCGCACCATAGCAACCAACTAGGCACCACTAAGCCATACCATAGCAACTACCCGAGATACAACAACAACTATAGCAACCACCTTGTATACTAACGCAAATATCTTGCAACATCATAGCAACACAATAACAACTAGCTAGCAACAAAATATTAACAAGCTGGGATACTATAGCAACCACAAACAACACCATAGTAACCACCTTGCGAAATCATAGTGACCACCTGGCAACACTAAAGCAACCATTTAGCAGTACCAGAGCAACTACATGGGATAGCAATGCAAGCACCTAGCAACACCATAGCAACTAGCTACCATCAACCACTTGTCAACACACAAACAATTGCCTGTAAATGGGATCTACTTGTCACCTGTAATGCTTGAACCAGACTAAGAGGTGACTGAATGAGACTAAAGGAGTTACATTAAATGCTGTACCTGTGTCTGCTCCTCCAGTCTGTTCTTTAGTCCAAAGGCTTTTCCCCTGAGCCTTTTTCTAACCCCTACCAAAACCGCATGTGTTTGCATGGTTCTTAATTTCTGATCCTGTATTCTATAATGTGATGTTCTCTTTTTAAAGTACTATAATGTTCTCATCTTTGCTGAATATTAACTATAAAGAAATAGTGTGCTGTTATGATGTATGACAAATGAAATGTGCTAACTCGGGTGATTCTATTTTCAATTTGTGAAGTGCTTTGTATGATTAAACATGGTAAGCGAGTCTGGCCTATTATATTATATTTCCAAACATCTAGTATATTATTAACATGATAAAATGCATAATGCATTAGGTTACAGACCTAAGTACAGTAATTGTCTCAATCTGGGGTATGTGTACCACTGGTGAAAGCATACCAAGGTGGTATGTCGGATGACCTGAGAAAATCTGCTGCATGCATGAAATATAAATAGGTTTTCACCTGTACTTTTCATAACATTACATTTATTCATGATTAGAGCTTAACTCATTGAAGCCTGTTATCCCACACTTCAGGATATCACTCTCAAATGTACTATAATTATTAACAAAAATTTCAAATACCCAACAAAAGAACTCTTTTGAACTCCATAATGTTTGCTAAACCATCTGGTTACCAAGTAACAATAGAATAGAATAGAATAGAATAGAATAGAATAGAACTTTACTCATCCCTTGGGAGGGTTCCCTCAGGGAAATTAATCATTTCTGCATTAGCATTTTGCATTAGCATCCTATCATGCTAGCTTGCAGACTGCAAAATTGGGCAATCTCCACACAATTGGTAAAAAAAACACTGGCTACAGATGATATGTATGTTATGCAGAGGCTATAGTCTGCTCTATAAGTGTGTGGCACGTGTTCCTGTGAGATGACTTGTAGGTGGTATTTCTGATACATATGAAGCCAGCCACTGCCCGTGTCCCCGGTTCCAATACAACAGCTAACAGACACCTGTGCTGACCAGCATTGCACTGAGTGTAATATGGAGAGAGCGCACCATCTACCCACCCAGAGAGTGCATAGCAAATTTTGCTCTCTCAGATTCTGGCTGCTGATGGAAACCTGGGATCTTTGGATAATAGATAGATAATTAGACCGCTGAGCCCAACCTAGAAGTTTTAGTATGAGTGGTATATGGTTTTAAATGTTTGACAATCACTATGCTAATGCATAATCTGCAAATTGCAATATACTTTTAGAAAAATCAAGTATGTCACACCATTGACCACAGAAACTGTTTTTAAAAAAGGGTAAAGAAACTTGACAGGAAATTCTCAACAATTTTTTTTTTCATCTTTATTTCATTAGAACATATAGCAACAGGTAAAGATGTAACAATACATATTGGAATTTAAAACTCTTCTTACAAACAAATCCAAAAAATCCAACATCCATTTCATATTTTAAAAAATGTTTCTTTAAAACATGATGCAATCTGCCATTTTGGGAAGGCATTCTCTTTCTTATCTTCATTAATAAGGCTCGGAAAGACTCTGTCTCCCCACCCCCTACACCCCCCAATCCAAAATCCGCTATTCCATTCTTCCCATGAGGACCCATCATTAGCCAAGCATTGGAGGCAAATTAACTCTCCTCCACTTGACTGGTTCCAGGAGAGAGTGTGGGAAAATCTGCTATTAGGCTGCAGTTAAGTGCATATTGAGGGGTTTTGGATGGAGCCTGGGCTTAATAGGGGGATATTCAGCCTGTGGAACACTCGCTGAATGGAAGAGAGGGACAGCCAATTATGGGGACAAAGTGTCATATTAGGGGCCAATCGATTTAAAAAGAAGGGTATGGGTGTGTGGGTGGGGTGTGCGTGTGTTTGTGAGAGAGAACATAAATATGTGTGAAATTCTGTGATAAACAGGTTGAGGAAATCAAATTTAAAGGCAATTTATATATTTAATACACATATCTATACATGGATATACATTGAAATTACATTAAGGGATTGTCTTAGGTTTTGTTTTTAATATTATTATTCTTATTTTCATTGGTACCAAATAAATATAATGACTATTACTAATTGCTTTGTTCTCATTTACAGATGTCATTTATGAATAGCTAAAAAAAATGTCTAAAAATAGGGCACTTGACTTTATCTGGAAAGCCGTGGTCTAATTCCTCCATTATTAAGGAATGAAAAGCAAAATGACAGCCACCAATACACTTAGACTAACCAGCTGAGTTGAGTTTGGATGTATGTGTTCATCCAAGTGTGCGTGTCTGGGAATGGGGTGATGAAATAAAAAGGAGTACTGAATGGGGGTGGCAATTAAACAAAGTCAAGCCAGCAATCATATTTTGCGGAGGTCGCCCTGGTTACGGATCCCGTGGATGCAGACAAACAGTGTGTTGAATTCAAGAGAGGAATGTGGCCACAATGACTGTGGTTTAGGGCTGAAAGCACTTCAGCTACACTAATGCTTGAGAGGTGTGGTGCATGAGGGCTTTTTTGGACTGGATTTGGGGGTTAGCAATAACTAGATCCTAGGGTTAAACAGAGTTCACTGGAAAACCTTCATTTTGCTTTTAATGTTGCTTTAAACTGGAATGGTGGTGACTGCTGAGTGCTTCGTTTAGACCCCTTAATGGAAGTAAAATGGGAATATTTCAGGAAATGTATAAATGTTTCTTGAAATCTAATATATGGGCTTGTATGCATATATTTCAAAGATCAGATATATATTTCAACATGTATGTACATATGTTACTTACCTATATGTACACATATATTGTCATTGTCCAATGTATCCAAAATGGGCAAAAATGCTCTTAATGCTCTTATTATATATATATGCACTGATATGGTTATTATTTAGTAGGTTTAGTACTTTAGTAAGTACATTTGATGGAGTTAAAAAATATATAACTGTTTTATTACTATTTCTCTCAAAAAACATTAAGTATTTAAAGCTTACACAATTTTCACATTATAAAATGTATACAATGCATGAAATAATGGATAATAAAACTGGCTTTGGAACAGATATGGGTTTAAAATACCCTTAGTTTATATATGGTTTATAAACACCCTCATGTCATTTGTACATATAAGTGGCTATCATATATGTCCTTAATGTGATTGTATGGCAACACATACATGACATATATGAAAGTGGCTATTGTCTTATGTATTTTGACATATTTGTAACAATCATGTAAATATTTGACCAACATACTGTATATGGCAAAAACCACAACAAAAAAGAACCGTGACATATCAACATCAAGTCACATGATTCTTATGTCAGCTGAAATGGGTGTCTGGTGACTGGAAACTACTGACCCTCTGAATGGTCTGATCATCACACCTAGCTTTTCAAATGTTGCTTTAGACATTCTGAAATGCTGAATGATCTGAAAAATGGCAAGTGTTGATGCCGCTCCTAATCACAGTAACCTTTGCAGAGCAGTAGTCAATTGCACAAAAAAATTTGAATTGCAAACCATTTGAATGGAAACCTGGTTACTGACAGGTTCTATGTGAACAATCCAAAGAACCCAATTTGGCACTATGGTTTTCTTTATTTCTGAAAGGATAATTCCTTAGCAACATTTCTTGACCATCGTGCTTTGAACACCTTAATCTGACCCCAGTGGTCTACACTAGATATATAACAGAGAGAGAGAGAGAGAGAGAGAGAGAGAGAGAGAGAGAGAGAGAGAGAGAGAGAGACCTGCTGTGTTCCTCTGATAAGAAACACTCTTCCTTTTCTGTTCTCCACTGGCTCATCTCTATTGTACACACTAGTCTCCATTATGAGAAAAAAAAACAGACTGCAAACAAGTGCATGTCCCAAAGTATTGGGGATTGAGAGATGAGTAATGTAATGAAGGAAGCACATACAATCATGAACATTCAAATGATAAAAAAGACCCCACACAGTATGAAGTGTCTGTGTGGAGTGGGATTGGGGTGGTCACTGAAAGGACAAGGACTTTTCAGAAATGGTGCAAATGAGCAGAGGCAGATGACGGAGTTGCAAAAAATAGGTTGAATGTGAAAACAGGCAAAGTGATCAAGGATAAATCTCAAATGGCCTTTTGTAGTATTATGTACAGCTGTCTGCATGAAGATTTTCTGGTTAGCCAATATCATTTCCAATATCATCTTAATGAGCTTATAACATAAAATTCCTTTAGTCATTTACCTTGTATGTTTAAGGTAGTTAAAGTATACAATATTGGCTCTGTTAATGGCATTACACAAGGATGATTGGGTTATAAATGTGCAACAGGTTCATGGATTGAGAAGAGGTGGTACAGTACAGTGAATGTCATATGCAATGTGTGGAAATTGGGTTGCAAAGCATATGTTAGGGATTGGCAAAAAGATGTGGCTGCAACTTTGGGCATACCAAAGACCACAGCGTGAAGGAGGTAGCTGAATTTGTAGGCGTATCGAAGTGTACCATCATATAGTAATACCAGCAGTTGTAAAAATTCCAGTCTAGAGGAAACTATTGCCAGAATTGTGGTCAAAATTTAAGCTAATGTCTCGTATGCCAATCTGCTCCATATGTTCATGGTATGCAGTTCCCTGAGTGTTCTTTCAGAAATTGGTTGTGAAGGACCTGAAGTTCCTTCAGATTCCAGGAGCTTGAGTTGAGACTTGAGCCTTTCCACTAATGACCTTTTGAAGCTTCTTTGTTTATGTCTGTCTTCTGGACAGCTGCAATTTTCTCCATGATTGTGATTGCATGTTCTTCACTAGACACATTTATACTGTTTGAATATAAATTTACTCAATCTTGAAATTAAATATTGAAATAATTTGAGAATTTTAATTTTCAAGAATTATAAGCCACACAAAAGTAAGACAATAGAAATGGTTGAAAGATTTCACTTTATGTATACTGAGTAAAATAGTATATGACAGTTTAGCTTTTTGAATTAAGCCTTTAACAAATATGAAGTTTTTCATGATATTCCATTCTTTTAACTGCACTCTCAAAAACACACCAGGCATGTGGTCAATCCCAATCCAGACAGCAGCAAAGCCTAAAAGGCCTCTAGGGGCCTTCCCAAAATCTCCAGCACCTGCTGTAACACCCCTCCCTCTCTTTCTTCATTCTCTCTCAGTCTCTCCTTCTCTCCCTCCCTTCTTCTTGACTTACACTTAACTGCAGTGTCTTAGCAAACCGCTTTATGGGACCCATTATTAGTGTTTATTTGCTGGCACCTGCCCTGCACTTCTCCCGCATGCTAAAACCCTGTCTCGATGTTATGATCTGCTCTTTCTTTCTCATTAACTCTGTGTCCATTTTATGGGGTATTAATTGAGTCATAATTTGGGTTTAAACGAAAGCATGCGTGAGTTTAACATTGCCAGCACAGTCTACCTAATTGAAAACAGAGATACAGCTTTCGCCTGATGCTGCATATACCAGAGCCTACCAAACTGCATGTTCTGTTTCTTTCCTCACTCCAGTATTTAGAATATGAAATGGGGTCAGTGTATCCCGAGTGTGTTGCTTTAACTTTACCGCTGTTTAAATGATTAGAATACATAATGTTCTTAGAATAATACTGTAAAATGCCTGAAAGTTAATATTAGGTTTAAATATAAAAAATGTTGTATATTCACTGATCTTGAATATGGAGTTATATGTTAGTATCTCACACACACACACACACACACACACACACACACACACACACACACACACACACACACACACACACACACACTTGATTTTAGAAGAATTGATCAGATGTCCCAATACTTTTGTCCAAGTAGTGTACATTTGTTTTCTTTTTCTTACGTACTCACACACACACCATCAGAAAAATCTGAAGCTGAGTATTCGCGATCACATTACCTCATACTGCACACATTTCAGAGGGCAGAAATCTGATATGCATGCAATTGTTATTTTAAGTTGCCGTCTGGGAAAGGGTCTGCAAAGGCACTCACTCAGGGGTATGTGTGTGTGTGTGTGTGTGTGTGTGTGTGTGTGTGTGTGTGTGTGAGAGAGAGAGAGAGAGAGAGAGAGAGAGAGAGAGAGAGAGAGAGAGAGAGAGATGGGTGAAGGGCAGGTGGTACTATTATGCAGGGGAGAGTAAGCAAAGGAATGCAGGAACCTCTGGCCTTGTCCTCTTCTCATTCTCAATATCTACACACACACACACACACACACACACACACACACACACACACACACACACACACACACATACACACACACATACACACACACACACACACACACCTCCCCCTGTAGTAATATCATCCCTTTACCATAGTTACTCTCTGTACTCGCTTTTCTGTCAGATGGCTAAAGCCTTAATTTAGAATTCAGATATCACTACTGTTTACTATTAGCTACATTATCCAATATATCATTTTGTTTAGAATATAAATCATACAGTGATCTAAATTTGCATGAGAGAAACGAGGTAAAAAAAAAAAAGTTAAAAATAAGAAAACAGTAAACAGCATCATATACATTTTAAGAAAACAATTCAGACTTCCTTAAGACAATGTGTAAGAACTTAAGATGTTCTTAAAAGCTTATTAAGACTTACATTTAAGAACATTCTTAAATGGAACAATATGCTTTGCACAGACAAATTATTAAGTTAAATTATTTGGACACCGTAAAATAAGCGTGTAAACCAAACATAACATTTGGGAACAACAATTCCATATGGACTGCTTTTCTCAGCATGTCCTGGCAGGTTTGTAATCACTTAGATTAGGCTAAGTATAAAGTAAAAAAAGGTATAATATCATAACACTGATACTGAAAGGAAATTATTACTGTTCCTTACATTCTGCAAGGGTTCTTCAGTAAATGGTTCTAAATAGAATCATGACAAAAAGGAACGCCTTCCTTATCTGGTTAAATTGCATTTAACAGATGTTTTTCTCCAGATGGGCTTAGCTGCCACTCAGAAAATATCCTTGTGTGAAAAGGATAGTGTGAAAATGAGAGACACATTTGAGGTTAGATACTGCTAAACACAAGAGTCAGTGCTGATACCAAAACAGAAAGAGGTATCAAACAGCTGGGTATTATTCTATTTTTCAGCAGTATGCCTACTAACAGTAAACTGCCTGAAAACAGGGTCTCAAACAGCTAAAATTCACTTGTTTCCAAATGAATTAAATCCCAGTTTAAATGTCAAAGAAGCTTTTGAGTGCATGTTTACTGCTCTGTCCATGTGTACATGTTCAATCTGCATGCATACTCTGACCCATCAGTAATAGGAGGTGGAGCTGATAACATCACTGACCCAGATATTGGATTATAGAGGAAAAAGAGAAGGATGAAGCTGTTTGCTCTATTTCTTTGCTCACTCTGTGTTCAAATTTCTGAATTAACATCATTAGGCACACCATTGTTTTTCTGTAGAAATTCTCCTCCATTCTGATGTGTCACACACCTACCTTCCCATTTGAAAAAGTAAAGTTTAATCCAAGATGTCGGCATTCAAGATGGCCACCATTTTCACGACACAGCCTAATGGGTCCCCCCCCCCCCTTCTGGCACAGCTTGTATCTCAAACTGGATCCCAGCCTTTTCATTTTATATGGGTGTTTCCTTACTTTTGAAACAATGTTTGCAGAAATGTCATATGGTTGTTTAAAGACCTTTAAAAATAGTTCACTCTCTTGAGTAATGACATTGGAAACTCTCCAGTGCACACTCTTAAAAATGAAGGTGATGCCATAGAAGAATAGCTGAATGGTTCTATAAAGAACTATTTCATTGAATGAGATGTGTGACTGTGAATAACCCTGTTAACTGTTGGGTATCTCATGATGCACAAGCTTCAAAAAGTGATTCTATGGCAATAGTAAGATAAATGAGGATACATGAAACAGGTTTTCATTGCACCATAAAAAGCAAGTAAATGGCTTTCATATCTGTTCTCTTTCAGGTCCAGGGCAGGAAGGTTAATGATAGAGTACCACATGGCGCTGACTCTTAATTTCTTAAGAAATATGTCAGCATTCAATAAGGGCCAAGAATGAAACCAGGAGCTTCTGGAAACATGGTGCCATCTCTCACCTCTGCTGACACATCTGAGCTACAGGTTAATTAAATTTTTCTTCACCGACATTATCAAACACAGTATGCTATATCGAGTGAACATTAGTCCTTTTTATGATTGACTTTGGTGGAGGAGAGAACAGTATATTCTGTACTGAAACTGTCTTAATCAATGACTAAGTGGGTTCTGTGGACTTCATTCAATCCATGAACACTGTGAAAACACACTAATGAGCATATATTGAGCACATGCATCTTATTTAAAGCAAACTATGAGCAAACATCTATAGATTTCATGAAACAGATTACAGATTGTAGAGAATATAAAGATCATGTTGATGAGAAGTCACAGCAAACCTTTTTAAGTACATTTTTTAAATATTTAATAAATAATTGAATAAAACAACAAAACATCTACCAAGTATGTTGCTATTGCATCTAACAAAAATAATGACTGTACAGATACAACATTGAAAAGTGAACATTGTATTGAAGCAAGCCATCAATCTGTTCTCAGAACTTGTTAAATTTGCCTTCAGTGTAATTATAGCACCTTTTATTTACCCTTAAGAACCTTATACTAATTTTTCAGGATGTTTTCATAGTTTGATATACATTTATCCAACTTTTATTTAGACATTTATTATAAAAAATAGGTAAGAATATATAGGAGACATACCAGATATTGTTATTTTCATTGTTTTTTCATTGGCTTCATTTGAGATGTTAAAATTAAGAGAATTTAGATATTTGTATTAATTTGATCATGTTGTAATAAAAAAATATATGATTATTGCTTGTAAGGATTAAAACACTTTACATATCAAAATAAATAAATAAATAAAAATAACAACTTGAATGTCATTAATTATTTATTTGGTTTAAGTTGGGACATTGTGTAAAACATTAATAAAAACAGAATATAATGATTTGCAAATCCCTTTCAATCTATACTTAATTACCACACTACAAACACAAGAAATTTAATGTTCAAAAAATTCCAAAAAAGTTGGAACAGGGACAACAAAAGACTGGGAAAGTTGAGGAATGCTCAGAAAACACCTGTTTGGTACATTCCACAGATGAACAGGTTAATTGGAAACAGGGGTCATTATTGAGTATAAAGGGAGCATCCCTATAAGTCTGTTATTCACAAGCAAGGATGTTGTGAGGTTCACCATAATATCATCAAACGATTCAGAGAGTCTGGAGAAATTTGAGTAAGTGACTGAAAATCAACATCAAATCCCCATGACCTTTGATCCCTCAGACAGCACTGCATTCTGTAACAGATATTACCACATGGGCTCAGGAACACTTCAGAAAATCATTGTCAGTAAACACAATTTGTCACCCCATCTATAAGTGAAAGTTAAAACTCTACCATGCAAAGCAAAAGCCATATATCAGGACTTTTATTCTGAAATTTGAACACAAGACAGCGAACAGCCCCTTCCTTCTCAGATCATTTATAACCCACTATCTGGGTGAATGTTGTCAACCTCTTTCCCTGATCACTCAGAGTCTGTATGCAGGTTGCGTGTCTACTCTTGGACTCCTTTGGCATTAAAAATAGGATTTAATTCAGTTGAATGTGAGCAAATGATTGTTTTTGTGTTTAATAAAATAGTAATAGTATTGTTTTTTCCCATTTGTAAATGTCTTTGATAGATAATCACAACTGGTTGGCTTAGCTGCAGAAACTGTTGCAACAGTTTGCTAACCCTAAACATGGCTAGCTAATGCTAATGCTCACCTAGCTAAAGCCAATTACTTCTCATAATTGCTCTCTAACGTTAAATCAAGTTATTTGATTGTACAGCATGTGCAAAGGATTTTATGGCCACAAAGATCTAGAAAATATATTTGCTAGCACATTGGTATTATATGGGTTCATGCATAGTTCAAAATGCTGTTCTAGGTAACATTACCTTTCTTGCTAGATAAGTCTGCGGTTCTTTGGTTGATGTTTTATAGAACCATTAAAAAGACTGTTTTTATTTTTTACTAACGGAGCATTGAATGGGAGTTGTTTATTTAGTTCAAATTTCAGAAGTTCTGCTCCAGAATTGTCTAGTGCCCTAATACACAATATAATTCATACAGCTTAAACTGAATCCAGTCTGAATATCACGAGAACATACATGATGTATGCAAGGAGCTCCCATGGTGAACAGTGTTCTAGTGTAGTCATCCTTCTGATAACTAACAAAAAGAACAAGGTGTTTGTGTTAACCTACATGTGCATGTATGTTGTAAATCTATCTTGTTGGAACAGAGTTGTGGACAGCTCTGGAATTCGGAAATGACTTATCAATGAAGCCTCTGCTAACACTTCCTGACTTGTCTCTGAGCCCGAAAGTCCTGTGTGTGTGCGTGTGTGTGTGCGCGCACGCGCGCATGTGTATGCGTGTGTGTGTTTCTAAGATGGAATGAGCAATAAAAGCAACAAGTGAGTGTGGCAAACTGCTATGAGTACTAATGTACTTTAATACTTAGAATGATTATTTTGCTCTACATTCATTTTCATTACATACTCACTTAATATAACTACATGAATACATAACTAATTATACAGCTCAGAAGTTAATCACATTTACACCCAATTTACATTCTATATCAACAGCTTTGGGTGTACAGAAATGCCAAGACGTGGACTAGTGGCAAGAAAACTAATTTGACTATAAATAAATATCTTCTTTTTTCAACACAAATGAAATATTGAGTATTATGTTTTATCAAGAAGCTGTACCTGAGATATAAGTATGCAACTCCTAAAGGTCACAATGGTCTACCAACTACAAAATCCCCTTGTCAAAGTCTTGTCCCCCAGCACTAGTTTCACATTATGCAGGACTTACTGGTAATTGCACTTTCCATAGTAGACGTGAGAAACTGTCTTTTGCACAGCCTGTTTGCTGTACTATCTCACACTCCTGTAGAGCAAAGCACAAGAACATTCCTCACAGATGACTGACGGAGGTGAAGCATCTCAACCAGGTGCGAACAATGACTCAAATATCTTGCACATGCCTCAACCACTTCTGCTTTAACACCTGTAGAGTGTACTTCTATGCATGTGACTATGTAAAACTGGTATAGTTTGTTATTGACACCTATCTTGTACCTACACTTGTTAGAAATTTTATCATATAGACTGATCTTATAGGTTCCCTTGAGTTGGGTAATGATAGAATACAAGAAACAGGGTTATGATACAAAATGATAACTGTAACCAAGTATTGTAATAAGCATAAATATGTACACTGATCATCAAAAAATAGTTACACCCAGAAGGAATCAACTGATTATTATGCCAGACTGTCATGGAGTCACTTAGACTGGTCACATTCAGTAATGAATCCTGCTTTTGTCTTGGTGGAGACAACCAACCATGAGTGGAGGCACTATCAATGGTTTGGTTTGCAATTTCATACAATGCCAGATCATCTTTCATTACAGCCCAATGTCACAGTAACGAGGTCCTTCAATCAGTGGCTCTACCATTTCTTAATGCACACTCCAGACTTAGTGAGATAATTCCAAGAAGCCTGGCATGTTGTTTTATACCCAGAGTAATACTGAATGACACTACTTCTGTGTCTGTAGCTCAATAAATATTGCCCAATCAACTTTTTAAATAATGTATTGTTCCTAGTAACCTGTATTTTCCAACCCAATAACATTGTAGTCCAACAATTCCTTTTGGGTGCAACTATCTGTGCAACTATTTTGTTGACAATGAGTATGTTTATACTCACTACAATGGTCAATGCATATAAAAGGTACAAAGATGTTCCAAATAAACTAGCAACTAACTCAGTGTATGCCTATGTTTAGGTCTGTGATGTATTTTGAAAACTTAAACAATGCATGCGGTATAAAATGAATCCATTTGTGATTTGGATTTGTGATTCCTCTATTTCAGCCTTTCCTGC
Organism: Acestrorhynchus altus; assembly: GCA_034509495.1. Lineage (NCBI taxonomy): Eukaryota > Metazoa > Chordata > Actinopteri > Characiformes > Acestrorhynchidae > Acestrorhynchus > Acestrorhynchus altus. Next base: position 11,731,557 of record CM067522.1, on the reverse strand, counting down.
TAGCGTAGTGAAATGAAATGCAATTTGTTCTCCTCTGTGAGCAGCACTGGATCAATGAATACAGAATCCCTCAGCTAAAAAGACTTGCTGTGTTGCCAAGGACTATGAAGTGAAACACTTGAATGAAAAATATCTTGTTTCATATCTCTCCCTTCATTCACAAGTTACCTTGACTGTACCCATTCCACAGAAACGAGCTGCAATGAATCATTGTCTGTGTTTACAGTTAACCAAACATTCTAGTTCAGGATATATGGGTAGTAGAAAACCATTTGCATTTTAGGAGGCCCCATTTATCCTACACATGCAGAGCAATTACAATATGAAAGAAATAGTACCATCTTTGCAACTCCAAAAATAAATAAATAAATAAATAAAAAAATAAAAAAATAAATAAATAAATAAGAAATTTCATCTTTAGCTTATCAAGTGAAATGTTCTCATCACACTGATAGATAATTTGTGGCTCCTTCAAGCAGTTTATGAATATGTGTGAGTCTTTCTCACACATAAGTTATCCTCTAAGTCCCCTGATGACTATTCAAATTTATTTTGCCCCATTTTACCAGCGCTATACTTCACCTGTACTTCACCAAGCTACATGTCCTATTATAGGTCAGTGGAGGTTCAACATGATTTTGAAGTTGCTGTAATATCAAAATGTTTATGAATGAATGATTGAAGTTACACTTATATTTCCCCTTTTAGCTACCCATGGATGGGTTTACGGGACCACCTCAGGTGCCAGCGTTCAGAATCTACAGACCCAGCTGCAACATTGGTGAGCAAATGGGATGCCACATCATCTTGTATTCAGGGAAGAGGTGACCCAATGGGTACTAGAGCCTCCTTTTACAATACAGTTTTCACTGTAATATTGTAAACACCGACATTTATCATCATTACATTCAAACATTCAGGTTTGTTCGATCTGCCAACAGATGCCTGTACTAGGTGGGAGTGATAGGGAGAGAGCACCAGCTAGCTACCCAGAGAGAGCATGGCAAATTGCGTTCTTTTGGGCTTTGGCTGCACATGTGAGAATAAAGTCCCACAAGATAAAGACTTCTTTGTTTTTTTTCTTTTCCTTTAACATTTAATTTGTTTTGACTTTTACAATTTTTGCAAAGTTACTGGTCAGATGTGTATGAAACTTCTTTTCCATGCCTACAGCTTTCATCTTGCTGGCGAGTGAAATTGAAATCCCCTCCAGTCCCGATGATCCGTCTAAACTGTGTATGATCCATAAGATCATATACCCCATGGAGGTATCTGTTAATTAAATCTCTCCATTGCCGATGTCTATCTCCAGTGGCAACTGCAACCGGCCGACAGGCTTTCATTTGCTGACGCAGCTCCACTAACACCTGCAAAAAACTTAGTCATAATCTCCTCCCATGTTAAGCCTGACACATATCGACCATCACTGCCAAACAAAACATGGCAGTGACTTCTTGGTTCAAATCTATGAATGACATGGATGGCTAATTTTCCAGTCTTTGCTTTGTCAAAATAGAGTGCCATTTATAATTCACTATTCAACTCATTTCTATTCTAATTTTTTTGTTGTCATCAAGAATCATTACAAAGATCAGGTACCAACATTCTAGAGTAACATGTTGGGAACAGTGGCAAGGATAATCTAACTCAGAGTATCAGGAAGAAACCTTCAGATTTAAGTGAAAAAGGGGAAGCTGTTGTTCAGGTCAACAGCCTAAAGGTTAGGACTTAATATTCCAGTTCCTTCAGAATTCAGATTTTTACTAAAAAACAACAACTTGTATTTAAATGTACTTATTGCATGCCAAGTGCCAAAATGTCGGAGCAAAGAAACATAATCCATGTTATCCAATAATCACTGTAAGCAGTGGTAAGGAGGACGGTACACTGATACGTTTTCATTTTCTCTGCTTCAGTGACTTTGAAATCTGTCTAGGTTCTTCAGAGAAAGAGCAGAAGGGGGGAAAAGAGGGCAGCTTTAGAATTGAGGTTTGTGTGGACCAGATGTTTGGGTGCAGTTGGAAAGATGTAACAGGGTAAAGCACAGAGAAATAGTCTGTTTCCATTTACTGGCTGATCACTTTTGGGGGGACAGCAGTGTTTTGAACCAGCAGACACAGAATATTGAGAAATTGCTCGCATAATAGCAACTCAAACACCAATGAACACATGATAAACTGTAAAGGAGAAGTATTGGAGCAGTTGTCAATCTGACTAAGTGACAAAAGTGTGGGATGAAGTGGGATAAAAACACCTGGCATCACAAGTAAAAAATAGTGTAAATAATGTAGATTCAGGCCATATGTTTTTTTTTCCAGAAGGGTCATGTGAGTGGTCAACCAACATTGGTGTTCCAGAACCTATAATAATATTGTGCAAGCAAAGCAGTTGACCAATGCCATGTCAGAATTGCATTCAATTAAATACTGTGCCATTTAAACAATGGGAATTAGAACAAAGAACAACACATTTCTCTGCAGCTGAAAAGTTGTTACCTTGTTCATTGTTCATAGGATCTGACATCTATTCAATTTTCAGAATAAAATCATGAGACAAGATATTACTGATATATATACTGTATAAATAGTAAAAAACATAATGGACATTCAAGTTGTTTTTTATTTTATTTGGACCACTATCATGTATTTTGAACAAATTATTATTATTATTATTATTATTATTATTATTATTATTATTATTATTATTAATGTCCCTGTCAATCAAAATACAGACAGGTTTTAGACGCAAGTCAATTTTTAATCAAAACATGCCCAAATTCATATAAATATTTTTGCATCTCAAATGAAAACAAATTGAAGTAGCCTAGGACCTCGTAGGCAAATAAAAGTGCATCAAACTATGGAAACATCCCACAGAATTAGTCTAGTTACAAAGGGTAAAGTAACTTCTTTTTGTCACATAAAACCATGTCATAAGTGTACCTCATGGGAAAAAATGGATGCTGGATGTAGAATGTTTAGTTAATGTTTAATGTGATACATTTATTCCCAAGTTATTTTTTGTCAATTTTTTGTTACAATGTAAATAGCAGCTGGTGTTATAAAATTTTTGAAATTTTTGCAAGTTTTGAAATGACTCTACCAACATATGTATCTCCATAAGCATAAATGTACACAAGTAGCACATACATTTAACAAATAATATTCTTTAAATAAAAATAACAGCTCAGGTTTTGAGAAATGGAGTTGTCTCCATAAGTCATCTGCCATGTCATTTATTTTAATTACAATAAAATTTCCTCTTGATGTCTCAGCTTATTTCCACTTAGTCCCCTCTCAGGTTACACAACATTAAAAGCACTTTTCCACACTATTATTCTCAGCTAACACACAGCTGAAAGTGTGCACTTCTCTCATTTTCTCTTCTTCTGGAACACTTTATCTCACTCCAAAAGAAGAGGTCAGGGTGTTCGCCAGTGAAATTCTTTTTTTTTTTTCTTTCTTTCTTTTCTTTTCTCTTTTCTTTTTTTTTGAGCAAATGGTTTACATTTGGTCTCTGAAAAACTAGTGATATGACAGTAGTGTGTGAGAAAGGCTGGGTAGGTGGGGGAGACACTCAACAAAAGGCTAAAGCAGATCTGCTGTTGAGTTTGAAATGGAACTTATCGAAGGCTTTGATCCAAGGCAGGGTGTCTCTTTCCAGGTCAGCTGCAGTATCTCACTGGCTTTTGAGACGAGGAGCCTGTGTCCAATTGCCATGATCCTCCTGGCTTGACCTTTGACTTCTGGGATCCTGCCCATAGTTTCTAGGGGCGGGAATTGTTAGTCTTTTTCTCCTAGTATTTCTTCTTTTTCTTCATTGTCTTATTCACGGACTCTTTCTACTTCTTGTGTTCTTCCACTTCTTTCTCTTTCCGTGGATTTCTATTCTTTGTATTCTAATTTTGAATAAGTTTGCTTTCTTCCTCTTCTTGTTCTTCTTTTTTCTACTCTCCTCTATCTCACTGACTTCTTTTTCTTCCCCCCTTTACTTTTTCTTGTTCTTGTTTTTTTTTTTTTTTTTTTTTTTGAGTGAGGCTCAGTTCTAAACACTTGAAAATCCTCCACATGTGCAAGCAATTACATTTTGTGATGGACTCTCATTGGGGAGGCATGCGCGCACCAACTTGTTCTGTCTTGCTCTTTCTCTCAGTCTAACACACACACACACACACACACACACACACACACACACACACACACACACACACACACATACACACACACACACACGTGCAAACCCTGCCTCTGTGTTTTCATCTACTTCAAACAGAAGGCCTCATCTGTTATGGGTACAACACTAAACTGGTGCAGATTAAGAACACAGTCCATAAAAAAGAGAATAACCTTTATTTTAAAGACAATACAGTTTCACAATATGTCCATAAGACTTAGAGACAAGCGTTCATAAGCAAATCAGTGTTACTGATCTACTCACTGCTAAACATAACATCAGGCAGATGCTAAGACTGAATGCTGTAAAAATGATCATGACATACTAGTATATCATCGATGTCCAATGAAAACCATGTATCTCCATGGCAGATTTACAGAAGAAGTATAAAATGTTCTTGAATGTGAAACAAGAGTTTATTTTAGTCATTTTAGAGCCTTCCAGTTGGTCTTTTCATTCTGAATTCTTTACACAGTATATAAAGAAGATACAGGGTTCAAATGGACAAAATGGAGCTACATGATTTCCATTGAACAGCAGTAATATGCTATTATAGATATTATTCCCATACACTTAATAGCTGCTTTGTTCACTCTGTTTAGCAATGACTAGTTGAATAATGTGGTTAAGGATTTCCATGTAGAATTTGGCTCAGTACTTCATGTGTTAGCTAACATACAGGTGTGTGTGTGTGTGTGTGTGTGTGTGTGTGTGTGTGTGTGTGTGTGTGTGTGTGTGTGTGTGTGTGTGTGTGTCTGTGTCTGTGTGTGTGTGTTGGTTTGTTAGCCTGTTGTGTCCCAGTTTCTACTGGAAATCACAGCTTTGTTGTTATCACTGTTGATATTGGCCTAGCCTGTCCCTCGTGTTCCAGAAACCCCATTGTGTTGTTTTTCACCCAATTCCCCTCTACTTCTCCAATTTTTTTGTATTTTCCATTTTCCTTTTTCTCCTTTTCCCTTTGTCCCTTGCCCCATTTCTCTGAGTGTGCATCATCTATTTCGGCCATCTCCTCAATTTTTTTATTGCCATGCTACAAATGTTAAAACAGGCACTGATTAGTTTCTACTGGGAATAGGTCTCCTGTTTATAATTCTTGTCATATTTAAAGTGCCTTGCATGTCTGCAATCCTACATTAAAGTCTGTCCTTGTTCTGCCATTTTTGAACTCTTAGAGCCAGAGATTACTAACCATATATATAGGACTATAGAAGAAAACAAGAGGCAGGGGCAAAAAAAAGTCCTGAGAAGGGATAATACTGATACATACATACATACATACATACATACATACATACATACATACATAATGAAAATAAAAATGATAATCAGGTTGTTTTTATATTTTATTTGGATTACTGTCGAGTATTTTGGAGAACTGGAAGTGAAGTAATGTGTTTTTTAGTCCTTAAAATAATAAAAGTAGATAAAAATAAATTTGATCAATTTAAGTAGTCTAGGATCCCTTGACAATAACAATATTTGGTATTAATCGTATGTCAAAATTTGTCTTGAGGTTCTAAAGGTTCTTAAGTGACAGTGGGTACATTTGGAGATTCAGAAACCTTTCTGGTGAGAATGTGCAATTGCACCAAGCATGTGGAAAACTTTTGAACTGTGTTATGGTGCAGTCTCTCTTTAAAATGCAAATTTACATTTAATATTAATTACATCAATATATTTAGAGTGGAGCTATAACTACTGTTGTCATTCTTATCAACATAATAACTGTATCCACAATAGTAACTTTATTCGAGGGCAAAAAAATAGTGCCAGCAAGCTAACTGGCTAATTTGATATACAGGTAATACAACTGTACTGTAATGCACTGTAATGCAGGTACTTTATGTTACAGGTAACAACATTTGCAGCAAGGAAAATCTGGAATATACTACCTTTTCAGAAAGATATATTACCTCAGCTTTGCTTATAAATACTTTAGCCAAGCCTGTGCTTATCCTGGTTTTAGAATGCCGAATCCTGTTGTGATCTCCTTTGGCTTGACAGCTCTCTTGAGTTGTGATTCTTCCTTTCTTTGTTGACAGTGAGTGAATGAGCAGATGAAGACTGAGTATGCAGTTCTGAAACACACACATACACACTAATGAATTCACACACTAGGGGTCAGTGAGCCCACATGCCCTATCCAGGCACCCGGGGTGGGGTGTTAAGTGCCTTGCTCAAGGGTACTTCAGTCATGTCCTTCCAGTTCAGGGAATTGAACCGCAACATTCCTGTCACAAGGCTGGTTCCCTAACCACCAGGCCATGGCTTGACCAGAAGGTGTGGTATCATCTTTCAGAGGCAGTGAATGTGACACAAGTTCCTAAAGACAGGGCATGGCCAGACACCTACCACACCACTCCACTTTTTAAAAAAAACAATATTTTAGATGTTGCAGGGATGGTCACACCAGAACATTGGCACCATGTTTTCATTGATTTTTGTTTGAATTGTACTGCTTTCAGTAAAAATAATCTTGCAAATTTTAAAAATTTTAACTTGAGTTACTTGAATATATATATATATATATATATATATATATATATATATATATATATATACTTCCCAAAAGTATGTACTTTAGTGGAGTTCTCATACAAAGGCAGAAATGTTTTAATATTATAATAAAAAAACAACAACAACAACAACAACAAAACAAAAAAAAGACAAAAAAAAGGAAAAAAAAGGGCATCCTCTGACTTGAGCTGGAGGACAACTAGTCAATACATCACAATAAAAAGCCCATTGAAAATGCTCAACAACTTGAGGGTGAGCCTTCACCATCCTTCAGGAGCAGCTTGCTGTCAGGCAGCTACACCAAACAGCAAATAAATAAAACTTCCAGCCTCTTGGAAAAAAGACAAGTGCACTTGAAGGTCAAAAAACATGCTTAGAACATTTTTCCCCCTCTGAGTGAGATTCTTCAAATGGAATTTTTCTCTCACATTTATCTTCTGTCTGTATGGTCTGCATGGTTGCTGGTCACATGACCTGAATGAAACTGGATCTCACATTCACTGGTGGCTCTTGATTTGTCCCAAGCGTTCCAGCTCCTGGCTAGGCTCAAATAGATCATACCAAAGAATACCCTTCCTGTTAGGTTCAGCAGAGGTCCATGTGGAGGCTGTTCATTATTCATCCTGATGCACCTGTTAAGCATTAGACTTCACAGTAGTGTTCCTCACGTGCTGTTCTGCCTTTTTGGTTAGATTAAGCTATGTGACAGCAACTAATGAAACAACCCCACACAAGAGAGCAGGCTTAGATTACTGACCTTGGCTGTTGGTCATGCAAGTTGTGTTTCAGTGATATGAAATGTGTCTGTAATACTATAAAGTTGTGCCATATTTTTTTGTTGGTGTGAGTGTGCACCCTGTAGGAGACAACATTTATCACTACAGTACTGGTTTATTTATTTATTTATTTATTATTATTATTATTATTATTATTATTATTATTATTATTATTATTATTATTATTATTATTATTATTTTATTTGGAGCACTGTCAAGTATTTTGAAAAAACTTAGTATTAAAAATATCCTTGTTAATTTAATCATTTCAAAATTCTTGCATTTTCAGCTCACACTTAATGGACGATCAATTTCCAACAGGATGTCTGAGATTTGTTTCCAACAGAATGTCTGTTTATTTTTTTTTTCATATAAGCAAGAAAACAAAAAAAAATGCATGTACTTTTTACTTTTAAAATACGGTCAAATTTAAACAAATATTTAAATTCTGTAAATGTGTGCATCTTAAACGAAGACATGCTTGAGTAGCCTATGATCTCCTGAAAGTAACTAAATATGGTATGTGTAACTGTTTCCTATGAATAGGGCTAAACAAGTTGGGTGAATAAAAATACATCCAACTATGAAAACATCCCACAAAATTGGCCAAGGGCTAAAGATTAAGAGGAATATAACAGTAAGTGAGCTCTATTCTGATTGGCTTCCATGTACTGTGCAATATTCAAAAACCATGCAGAGCTTAAATACTCCACAAAACTGCATGTATCAGTGGACAGGGCGAAACTGTGGTCAGTCCCATATGTTTACTGTGGTTGTGCCTAAAATTTTAGAAATGCTTCCTGTTTGTCTGAATTGAAGGTTAATAATGTGGCCTGTTTACATGTTTACATTTTGTTTACATTTTGACTGAAGGACTCGTCAACCTAAACTGCAACAAACCAAGTAGCTATTTGTTGCACGCAACATGCAGGTGTCCAATCGTGACAAATGACCTGTTTACGTTTTTGCCGGAGTGAGCATTATTGGTTTCAAAAGGTGTCAGTCAGTTCTGAGAAGTGTAAAATTGAGCTGATTTGATAGGACAAATCTGAATGGGTCTGATGCCATTGGTGAAAAAGACCAATGCTCAGGGACAGTAGTTAGCCAATAACAAGTCCGGAATGTAAGAGAGTTCAGGTCTAGCCTTGTATTCATGTGCAGCTCTGCTGGAAAACTTAACGTTTTGTGTGCATAAAGAGGTGAAGAATGTTATGATCCAGTTCTGATGGGAAAAACTGTGTGCAAATATACACCTTTACTGACATCAGGTAAACTATTTAATGGTGTTGTGTGTTTGTTTTAGATGGTAAATTAATTTTCTGTGACAAAGCCTGATATCATGTTGCTCCTTAAACATGGTTAAAAGTCCAGCCAGTCTGAAGTGGTGTGCTCAACATTTAAACACTGGTGCTTTTCAGTCTGAGATGTTGTTTATAGGCAGCTGGAAATTGAAATGCACATTGAAATGCACACTAGGGAAATTGAGTTGTAGTTTTGTATTGTGTTTTAAAAATATGTGAGTCGTAGTAGTAATAATATTTTGGATATTCAGAATGAGAGCATTGATGGGCCCTTTAGAGGTTGCTTCTGCACAAACAGGTGCAGGTGTTTCGCTGAGCAGGGTAAACCTGTTAATACAGTCTGATGACAGAACAGTGAAATAGTGACTTAAAAATGGAAAGTTTAGTATCCATATATGGACTGTAGGGAAGTAAATGTAACATTTAATTAATATTTTATTTAATTCATGGAAATATAACTGAACCTGACAACAAAACCTTATTATTAAAACCAGCCATGTGACACAAAAAAACACCCCTTGAGAGAATTCTATGCCCTATATATGTAACTCAGTTACTGCTCACAACTTATGTCTTATCTGTCCATACCTTTATGAAGTCAAAATAGTACTTTAATATTGCTTGTCATTTGTCTAGATTTCTCAGCTTTATCAACTGGCATGTCTGCATCCCATTTGTATACCCTCAAAATTTGACATTCCCATCTGGCATTCCTTACTGCTACATTTATAAAGGCGAGCACATTCAAATATCTTGGCATGGTTTGGATTCAGGAAGAGATCAGCAAAGCTCACAGAAGAAACCACAGTCCAGAGGTTCACAGCATGCCGATTTCACGTCCAGAAGATCAGAGGTAATGTATCCAGATGGGGGTTTAACTTCTTACTTTCATTAATCCACCGACCTGTGTGCTGTGCTCCTCCACCCCCTTATCTAATTAATTGGCCCCATGCTTGCTGAGCAAGCAGGGCCATTAAGATGGCCTCTTACTCCATCTGCCATTAGTGCCTGGTCACCCCAGTCCATGCACAACATTAACAACAATTTAGTTAATTAGTTAACAGTGATTTGTATACCTCAGGCGAAGGCATTAAGTGGCTGTCAGGCGGCGAGAAGGTGGCTCTAGTCTAATTGATCTCTCTCACTTTGGCCCTGACCACTCCCCCTAAAGACACACATACTCTGGTAATCAGATGACCATGATTATGGCTTGCTTGTGTGTCAACAGTTGGTTCTGTTGAGGAAGCATGAAAGTAACTGGCATTAATATTTTTCAAGTAGGTACTGTTCCTGTTTGTTTCAAAATAACTGCTTAGGTTAATGTTAATGTTGCTAATATTGAATTTGACCTAGTGGACGAAAGCTAGCACATTCCATTGGTCATGACCATAACACTGGTTGCTTTGCCTCCTGAATACACCTATGTTATCATTGTAAGCACTGCATGTAAACATCTTGTGTTTCTTCTGCAACATTCAGAAATCTTGACAACATTTATGTTAATGCCACCCAAGTCTTATTTCTGTTTTTAATTTCCTGATTATTTGAATCCAATTGCATTTCTTAAAAGTGTCTATGTCACTATTTTCAATACTACATGCACTTATTTACAAAAAAATGCTACGTTGGATTGTGGCAAAACTCTATAAAAGGCTCTCAAAGGCTACTTTTGGGTAGTGTACCTCTTGGTGAGAGATCACTGACTGCTAGATATGCATGATGCCCTCAGATACATTTTACCCAGTTGACAGACTTAGATAGGGGGCAAATCATTGGACTAAGAGAAGTAGGAAGGTCTTTACGATCTTTGCCATCTATGCCTTTCTGACCAAGCAAACATCACTTTCACTTGCAGTGCTGTGTAAATGTTCTGTCCTCTTTGGGATCCATTGGAGCCTTGTGGTGAGCACTTCAGTTGTACAGTCAAGAGTACAGTTTCCCTCTGTAAACATATTCTTTAACTCTAATATTGGAATCACTTACATGTATCATGGTATTCACACATATAACTCTCATTTGATTCCCTTCTTGGTGTGTTAATTTCGTCAGTGAATGTATGAAAACACTGAACTCAGTAGACTGGTATAAGTGCCTGTTCAGTTCTGTGGGTTTTGCTTTATATTCTTCCTTGGTCACAGTTTCAGCCAGTTACTTGAGTCATAAGTTTCACATATCTGACCACACTATAAATGCAGATGAGCCAGCCACGGGAAGGTCTCCAGTTCAATTCCTAAGACTGTCTAGGTATTGCTGGTTGTGCCCTTGGGCAAGGTACTTAACCACCAACAGGCCATTAAAGTCAATGTAAATTTCAAAAGTGAATAAATTTTGCATGTGAAACTTGACATTGATTTGAACTTTGACGAACAGTGTGATGAATAGCACACAAACTCTGGCTGTGTTGACCTCTGCAAAGGCATGTCAGCTCTGTAAAACTCAAAACAGCAGGAACACAAACGTTAGCCATGTCTGTGCACAACTGTTTCGTTCACAATGGCTCTAGAAAGACAAAAACAAGTTCATACAATCTGCATGTCACCACTGTCAACTACAGCAGGGTAATTATGTAACATGAGCAACATCGGCATGCTAACACCACTGAAATGGAAGAGTATTTGGTAATCAGGCTTATAATCCAACCTCATCCATACCCAGGGGGTTGCTTTTCCTGGACTTCTGGGGCTATATACACACACACAAATTTTACAAGCCCCAAGCCTTATAACATCAACACCATCACCCCCCCCCCCCACACACACACACACACCACCACCACCACCCCCAACTAGCTACATTAAACTACTTAAATTAAGCTTATCCATTGATCATTAGATAAATAATTAATATAATATATAGAGAAAAATAAACATAAACAATACACATTTTAAATGAAAATAAGTGAATGATTTTTGACACTCAACCAAATTTGACACACAACCAGATAGTTGAGTATTTTTAGACAACTGTTTTTAGCAAAGGATCATGAATGCCTACTTTGCCGACATATATATTTTTGTCTTATAAGCTCTAAATCTCTGCACTTTAACCATCTTCCAGCTGTTTAAACCACCGCTCAAATTAACCATCAAGGCATCAAAAAGGAAGTCGGGCAGGATAGTGGTAATTACTCTCTGATTGGCAGGGTGGCTGCAATTAACAGGTTTCAGCTCAGTTTTCTACATATTCAAAACACAGCCGGGATAAAGAGACCCTGTGATTTTTTTCCACACAAAACGCTCTTATTCTCCAGCTGAGTTAATAAAAGTTTAACCTTTTTGACCTGGGTAGCGTATGGATCCCTTTCTCAATTGTATTATTGTGGAAGTTGTGTCAGACTCTGGTGCCATTTAAAAATAATGGTATTAATGTGTGTAGTGCTTTTCTTACACATCAGATTTTTTCTATAAATTAAGACTTAGCCACTTATTTATGCAGATATCTAATCAGCCAATCATGTGGCAGCAGTGCAGTACATAAAATCATGCACTTACTGGCCAGCAACTTCAGATAATTTTCACCTCTACCATCAGAATGTGTGGAAAATATGATTCCAGGTATTTTGAGTATGTTATGATGTTTGGAATGGCCTGGTTTTAGTATTAGTATAATAATCTCCTGAGGTTGTCTTACACAAGGGCGTAGTGTGTGAATGCCTCCCCCGTACACACACACAAACACAATAAAAGCAGATGAAAGACGACTCACTGTTCCACTTCTGTCAGCCAAAAACAGAAAGCTGAGGCTGCAGAGGGCACACCTGAAAACTGGAAAAAGATACTGCTCTGGTGAATATTGATTTCAGTTACATGCCAGTATTCTAAGCTTCATATTGCAGGATTAGAGTCACCTACAGACATGATACACATATCGTAACAGACTAGTTATCTAACTCTTATCTATCTAACTATGGTGGTGTCACACATAATGAATTATCATGAATTATTCTCATTTCCAACTGAATTAAAGCCTAGTTTAGGTCCCAAAGGAGATTCCAGTGCATGTTTACTGCTCTGCCCAAATGCACATGCTCAAGCTGCATTCAGACTTGAACTGATCAGCAAAAGGGATGTGGCTAATTTGCTAATTTGTATTCAAATTTCAGAATTATAAGGGATAATACTGCAAAAATAATAGAAATAATAGAAAGTAGATTTTTTTATTTGGACTACTAGCAAGTATTTTGAAGATATATAATGTAAGTATCACTGCCAATCTAATTATCACAAATTCTGGATGATCAATTTCCTACAGGATTCAAAGTGTTTTTAGTTCCTGCACCGTTTTGTGCAGAAGTGCCCTCTAGTGGGCCTGTCAACAGTCTCGTTCTGAATATCCAAAATATTCTTACTAAGTCACATATTCTTAAAACACAATACAAAACTAAATTAAATAAAAAAAATGTAGGCACAAGTAAATTTTTGTTCAAAACATGGAAAAAATTATACAAATATTTATATTCTCTTAATTTCTACATCTCATATGAAGGCAGGTTTGAGTAGCCTGAGTAGATAAGGTAGATACATTACAGCCAGTGTGGCATAAATGTAATTTGAAAATTACATTACATAGCCTGCCTCTTCTATCACTGCACCCCATTCACCCCAAGCTGCTCAAACTAAAAGCAATATCTAGAACCTGGTCTGGTGTTGGAGAATCACGGATAATGACCTTTGATTCTTTTTGTGGTATGTGTATTTCTGTGTGTGCATGTGGGACATACTCAACCCCAGCAGCCTCTAATCCCATTTCCCCATCTAAAGCCATAACCCAAACAAGCACAGTGGACTGTAATCTCCCGCTGCACATCTGATTCCCCACCACTAGACCACTCATTTTCTAATGCAGAGGCTTATTAGGGAGAGAGGGCCAATGCAAACAGCCACCATTCACAGTGCTCTGCTTCAGAATCATCTCTCAATTCTCAAACTCACTGCTGCTCACAGAGATATCAGAATTGCAATCAATTTATTTCACTGCTATGTTTATATAACACACATGAGAATTGGTGGATGCACACATACGACATGTAACAATCAGATTAGACATGTACACAGACTGGTGACAACCAAAAAAAATCATGTGCAGCATTTGTGGAAACATAAAATCTACTTTAATGTGCAGTACTGTCACAGTGGTATGGCCAGTGTTACTATTTTGCAAGAGTACATTAATGGCATAGAGTTTTGGACCACTGTAAGGCTGGGGAGGGGGTTCTATGTGGGTCCACCATGGTTGATGAGTGCCACAGCTTTGGGGGAAAAGCTGTTGGCATGTCTAGTCATGCTGGATATGATAGTCCTGAGTCTTTTACCAGAGGGAAACAGTTGGAGGAGGTGATATGCAGACTGAGAGGGGTCAAATATGATCTTGCCATCACGCTTTTTGACCCAGCTGTTATATATACCCCAAAGCATTGGCAGAGTACACTCAGTGATCCTCTCTGCTGTCATGATTATGAACTGGAGTCTGGCTCATCATATGAATCAATCACATTAATTTTCCCTTTTCCTGTAACGTTGCCATTTTTTAAGATACAAGGTTTTTGCATGATAGTGGTAGTGTACAGCTTTTATTGAACACATTTCACTTTCTCTAATGTTGAGAAGCAAGGTCTTTCCTGTGCTGTTAAACATGGTCATTTAACAATGGTTAAAATGATTTGTTATAAGAATATGACTTTGCATGTGTTCTGTGCTTATTTTTTATGATATGCAAGTATTATCATTTGCTTTTAGCTCCACTTAAGTCCAATCTCTCTGTTTAAATTCAGGTGTCATTGGTACCCCAACTAATTTTCAATCCCTTTTTAAGTTTTTTTTTAATATTATGTTCCAGTTTGGAGCAGGTAAGCCAGGTCAACCAGTGTCTGACATGCTGATGACCCCACCATTTGACCTTGTTTGCATTCATTTAAAAGTGTCAAAGGCTATTTCTGAAAAAATGTGTTTTTCAAGTAATTAGTAAAGGGGATGCCTTTCATTTTTCAACAGAGGCACCCCACAAATCTACAAACACAGGCATGCACACACACACACAAACACACACACACACATACACACGCACGCACGCACGCACGCACACACACACACACACACACACACACATTTAAGAGATACAAATTTGGCTTTGTTTGCTGAGTATTAATGAAGTCTTTATTGATCACGATTTACTTACAAATTAATGTATCAATGATAAGCTGAATATGGATGTATTCATCATTGCTCCATTATTTTTCCAAGAACAGTCATTAGTATTACATACATTACATAGTATTATATACATTACATACATTAATATAGTATGGAGATTTACAGTAGTATGTAATACATTTGGATAGACGTAAATTGATGTTTGGTCATATTTGTTTATATTTTAATTCAGCTTAACCAATTGTATTTCAATTTTAAAGTGAAAAGCATAAAATTCCTTGGTGCCATTGGGGTTAGCATGTTCGACTCCCAGTGATGAAGTCTTGGGTTCAAGGCCCTGTCTGGGTGGTTTCTTCTGGTTTCCTCTCACATTACTACATCATGTATATCAGGTGGCTTGGCTAGTCTGGCAGTCCTCCAGGTAGACGGTATGTTGTGTCCATTTGGCTACCTCTTCCAGGTGTGTGTTGGTTGAGTCCTGAGTGTCAATGTGACATTGGGTATCTAAGGCAATATAAATATATAAGTATAACTAAAATACAACAAATAATACTCCAACACACAGTATGTATCTGAAGTGGATTTCTTTATTTAAATTCATGTTTTGGAGCGAAGAGATATATTTAGGTTAAGTGTAAATTGTAAATTTTCAATGGCTGAAAATTTTCTTCACTTGCACCCTCTCATATTCCTTGACCTTGTTCACTATTACAGCAGGCAGATGTGACCCAGAGAGCTGCTTCTGAATGTAACTGCTGCATACCAGAACCCTAAAACATAAAGGCATCATCCTCTCTCCATCTTCACCCCTTCTCCCTAGTGATCAAGCACTCTTTGAGTCCTTGGAAAAAACAAGGTAATTGTCATTTCTTTAAGTTGTCCCGCCTATTTTCCTCTTTTTGATCAGAGATGAGGTCCCCATGGCCCCTTAATGAATTCCAACTGACAGTCTGGGTAGCATTCGCTTCAAACAGATCTTTTGTATGTGTGCACGTGCGCTTGTGTGTGTGTGTGTGTGTGTGTGTGTGTGTGTGTGTGTGTGTGTGTGTGTGTGTGTGTGTGTGTGTGTGTGTGCTCTCCATGTGGAACTCATCACTGTATCCCATGCTTTCTTATGAACATGCTCATCACTTTTCTGGATTAGGCAAGTTGTACAAAATTTGTCCAGCTCTGACTGCCATGCTTCTTAATGTTGGTGGCATGTTGATGTCAATAACTGAACACACTGAGGCTTCTTGTGACCAAACAAGTATGTCTCAAAACACATTGTCACCCATTGTACATTATATGTGGAGCATCTTCACATACAGGCAGGGTGTTCAATTCCAAATGTGTGTGGGAGAGGGCTGATTGGTTGAGCTGATCTGAAATCTATACAAATATGACCAGGCATATAAATTAATTCTGTCTAATAATAATAATAATAATAATAATAATAATAATAATAATAATAATAATAATAATAATAATAATAATAATAATAATAATAACAGCAACAACAACAAAAATATTATTATTATTATTATTATTATTATTATTATTATTATTATTATTATTATGTAATGTAATTAAAAACTATTGTCAATTTTTTAATATTTTGTTCAGTAACCATATCATACTATTATCAAACAACATTTTATTATTTGCTGAACATTTGCTGTTTTTATATTGTGTTCTATCACAAGAAGGCAGAATAAAGATGAGCCTTTTTACATAAACTTTTTCATCTGAAAAGCTAATTAATGCTATATGTCACATAACTAAATTAATATACACAACATCAGAAATTTCTAAGCTTATCAAACTAGTTTTTTATTAAAAATAAACTCAGAATGAAAAAGCTTGTTGGTCATTCATACAGTGCAGATTTCTGCATCAGTGGTCATAAAATAAAGCTAAAAAAAACTCTTGGCACACTAAAAGAATGTATGCAAAGTTTGAAATCCTGTTCTTGGAGGCATAAACTGTCTTTGTACTCTGCCTATCAAGCTTGGCCTAACATCAGAGAGCAGAATGGTCAATGCCCAAAAATCTCCCATGGAAGTAGAATCTAACATTTATTGTAAACGATAAGAAATGACACCAAGAAATGTGCTTATTTATATACATACTTGCCTTCTGCTTCTTTTATAACCATAAATGTAAAATATAATGCTTATTTTCAATGTTGATAATGTCTGACTGGTAAATGTTTCAGTCAAAATAAATATTCTAATAATTTGAGATTTTGGATTTGTCATTAATATACAGTTATAACCCATACTGTCATATTGATGAACAGTAATACAAACAAACAAAGATATTTCACTTTACATATAATGAATAGAAAATATGACAGTTTTACAATTTTAATGATGAATCTTTTCATGATATTCAACTTTTGTGAGACACAATAGTAAATTATTATTGTGTAATTAATGTTCAAAACCAAATTACTCATTTTAAAATGAAATAGTTCTGTAATGAATATACATTTATAATGGGGACATATTCGGTATTAACTAGTTCTTTCATCAGCCTTTATTTGTTTTGTTGTCAAGCAAGTTTAAGAGCAAAACATAAAAAAATAACAATAACAATAAAGAAACCTCTTCTTTTGTATGTCTGAACACTGATCTGACCATGCATATCAATTAATTATTATTGTTTTTTTATAAAAACTACTGTAATATGCCTTCTACTAATCTTTTGACTGTCATGGTGTTAAAGTTTAAATTAAAATGAATATTTTTGGTTGAAACAAAAAGTTTTTGCAGGTTTTCTTACCATTGCATAAATGACCTAAAAAAAGTAAGACAAAACTACAGATTAAAATGTTTAAAAGTGCTTTTTATTCTATTTTTAGCTGAATAATTTTAGTTGCCAAATATTCCAAGCATCCCTAATTTACTAAATGCTTTTCTTAATATTGGAAACTTCAGTAACTGCATCCACATGATTAGTCCATTTAATGTGGCATAGTTAGACTGATCTTTCACACTAACAAAATGATATTTTTGAAATAATTTTAACCAGGAACCCTTTGGTTTAGTTCTGAAATTTGTGTAAAATATCTTTCTCCTGGTGGAAGGCTTGTTTTTATTTCAGTTCAACACATGTTCTGTGAACACAGTGCTTGTGCCCCCATCTTCTTCTCAAAATGTCTATTTTCTTCTGACTTTTCAGGCTAGGATGGCACAGAGGTGTAATTGTTGAGGAATTCACCGGGGTAGCCCCATGATCAGCGGGGGGCTTTGGGTCAATTTCCTGATGCTTTCCTCTCCAAATAAACACAGACGACCGACCCAGCGAGAGGGGGGTTTCTGAACTCTAAAACCTTCCACCTAGTGTAAACGCATATGTGTGTATGTGCACACACACAAAGCTTTCCTTGTTTGAGATAAGCGCTCAGGCACTGAGGGGGGGTTTGCGGCAGCACTATTTTCACAATCAGACTGTGTTTGTTTTCTTTAGGCCTCCGGCCCTGGGCCTGTCCATGAAGGAGTGTGTTGGGCCTGACAGTGGCAGTGGTGGTTTGGTTGGGGCAAGCAGGGTGGGCTACAGATTTGTGTAATTTTAGTTGATCAGTTTGCCTCTTCTATTACCATATTTATTTGCTCAAGTGCACCATATGCCTCTGTGCTTCCAGCACCAAATCTAATAAGCCCCATTTCATGTAGAGTTGATACTGCATCTTACCCAGGGGTTCAATATCAGCAGTGCTAACAGCCGTTCTGGGTGTAGCATTCAAGTGTTCGCCTTTATGTCACCTTTTTTTATTCTCTTAAGCTCATACATATTTCACCCAGTGCAGATATTCTTATGCAATTGGCTTAGAAGTTTGAAGATAAGCTTAGGCTATCTCAGGTAACACAACAAGCCTATCTAGAAAGGGAAAAAAAATAAAAATAAATGTCTCTCTGGAATTACCAGACATTACCAGACACATTCACAATTTTCGATATGACTTTATGTCATTTTAAGGATTTATATCTCTAAAAATATTTTTGTACCAAACAATACATATGAAATATTGTTCAGTGTTTAAAACTGTACTTATATACCTTTTTCATACCTATCCATGTAAATGCATTAATACATTGCTAGCTTGGCAACTATATTTAAATGTAAATGTGAACTTACATTTAACCCATCCAAACAGCGAAACACACATACACACTAGGGGCAGTGAGCACAAGTACCCAGAGCGGCCTTGCTCAGTCATGTCCTTCCAGGTCAGGAAATTGAACAGGCAACCTTCCAGTCATAAGGCTGTTGCTTAAACACCCCAACTATCACAGGGTAAATTAATAGTTGGGCACAGGAGAATGACCTCTGAATACTTCCTCATCCTCAGAGAGGATCATCTGTGAGAAAAGAAATATATATTTGGTCAGGGAACAAATATCTTGGCAGCATGGTATTTAAACAACATTATTATATAATATCCTCAATCTACAACTGTTTAAATTGTGTTCGAACTCATGAATTCTGAATTAATGCACTTAGAAAAAAAACGTTCAGTTCATCCTAACTGCAGCTGACTTACCATTAGATCGTTTTGTGAGGGTGTCGAGTTATGAATCTCTAACAACACATTCAATCTGGGAAACAGGTATTAGTACCAGACATTACACAAACAGTAGAAAAGCCTGATAATCTTTTTATTAAATGAATGAAATAATATGTTATCATAGCACTTTTCGCTGTTAATATCTGGCAGTGTGTTTTAATTGAATTTGGCCCTTAGTTATTGAACGTCTTAATCTTTTTTTTTTTCTTAATAGTGACCACAGGTTTAATACCCAGTATATGTGCATCATGTGCACACATTATTACACTTCATTCAAAACATTTATTACAATGATCAGACCACCAACCATTGAGTAGGTCAGTGAATGGTCAGAAAAAAAAGTGCATTTTTGAGCAGAGGATTAATAGTGAAACACAGATTTTAGACTGGAATAGATAAATCACATTTTAAGCAGTAGTGAGTAGAAAAATCAGTAGTATTCCTACTGCTCAATAAAAAATCAGGATAGAACAAAAAATACTAATACATGGCATCAGTGTACTGGTGCTGCAACATCTAATTTACCAATTCTAAAACTGGTAGGTTTTTGTAGGAGTTATTCTGCTCGTCACATTTTTACTTACTCACGTCATATGTTCCGCCTTTTGCTGTTTATCTGATCAACTACAGCACTGCTAAAGGTGCTGAACACAACAGCAACACAAAAGGTACCGCAAACATGGAGATAACAGAACGGCAAATTCAGACCTTATCTGCTCATTCACCCACTGTCAAACCAAAGAAATGTAGAATTACAAATGATGAGAGCTGACAAAACAACAGAGAGTGTGACAGTCCCTCAAAAATTAGGATAAACACTGGTTTGGCTTCTGAAAGTTGGTGAGATTATATTTTTCCAGCTAAAATGTCAGGATATTCCTGGCTCTCTTTGATGCAGATGTACAGTACAGCCGTGTTACCTGTGTATCAAATTAGCAGGTCACTATTTGAGACAATTTTTGGATGTGTGCTCATGTGTTTAATGAAAAATCAGATAATAAAGTGATTTTTTTTTTCTCATTCTCATCATCTGCTTTAATCCACTGCTGCTCCCACAGTCCACACTGAGAAGGTCTGCCATCTGTCCCGTTATCTCACCAAAATGACACATCAACTGTATTTGTCTAAAGGAATGGGTAGAAAACACTCAGGCTCTCAGATCTCACTTTTTAGGCCTACTGTGAACATTTGGCAGCATCTGGAGCTCAATATTCAAAATATGCTCCTAAACTACTGGCACATTGAAGATTAACCAGCTGGTGTGCATAAAAGATACATTCAATAATGTTCAGGTTTTACTTTAGTAATCCACTTACAATTTATGCTGTCATTTTGCATCCTAGCTATGCTGTGTGCCAAGCTATGCCCAGTTGCAACCTGGCAATGACCAGTATATGCCCAAAGAAAAATTGGTTTGATTTTCATAACATGAAATGAGGGAGATGAGTTGCTGATTCAGCATCAGTTTTGAGTTTCATAAAAAACAATGGGAGCATGCTATGTGGAACTTGATTTAATAACATTATTAACCATAGGCTAATGAAAGTTTCTGTTTCTGTCAAAGTTG
>CM067522.1:11610522-11705522 GCA_034509495.1 Acestrorhynchus altus | reverse complement strand
ATGACCCCTGCCAGGCCCAGATGTGGTTGAGGCAGGCCAAAAGATTCGACCTTTTAGGCCAGAAGCTGACTGTTAAACCTGCCTGCCTGTGATAAGTAACCATGAAACCAAAATGGCTGGTTTCCTTTATTCCAGTGGTGGGAGCTGGCCCCATGCTCAGTGAAGCCTCTTAGATCTACACTGAGGGTTGTAGATGAAGTCAAGCAGTGCAGTTGTAACCTCTCACTTCCCTTTAAATGGACACCAATGGAAAAAAAGTGTTAGAACAAAAGTAAGAAATGTAATAATAATCTAAAGGTTTTATTATATGGTTTCATCCAGGTTGTTCACAAGAAGAAAGAAGTAAGCATTATAATAATACTATAATTAATACAGTTGTACCAATGCAAGAAAACTATTTTGGTTTTAGATTTGAGAAGGTAACAAACAAAGCCATTGCTCTTAGTTCAAAATAATTTCTAATAGGTTCAAAAGTCTGGCTGTATTAGTGTAACATTTAGAACACTAGACTAATTTTGTAGGATATTGTTTGTACTTTTATTCACCCAATATATTATTTACATGAGACAGAATGCAACTGCTGACAAAGTGTGTATCTTGGGTTCTAAGAGTTTCTCAATGATAACAGTGGAAACCATAGCTACATTCCAGTCCTTAAGGGTCTTGTATCCTCTGCACACTGTTCACAATTCAGAATGCCCTGCAATATCTTTGCCATCAAAATCACACACAAATTCCCATAATTTAACAGCCCATTTGTAGAAATTTACAAAACAAAAAAGGTCCCCTGGAGATACAACTGGGATCATGATGCTTTTGCTGCTTGTAGTCCATTTTCTGACAACCTAGGATGTCAGATGCAAAAAATAATGGACTAATGATAACTGATGCAGCATGCAGTGACTTTACCATCTCATTTCCTCATACACATCCCTGTTCCCTCAAAAATACACTGGACATCGTCAGACTATGATGACAAATATTATGTCATCAAACTCAGATTATGTATGTAAAAGTTTTTATAGGATGCAGTCACACATACCAGATACTGGATTTTCAAGAGATCATCGGGTACTCAAATGTGTCTTCATGTGAGGTGTAAAAATTAACAGAATTGATTTTTTTGTATGAATCGGACCAAGAGGACCAATTTACTTGCGCCGACTAAAATCTCTTTACATCTGTCACAGCTGTGATGCAGGAGGCAGACATAAATGCAGGTTAATGTTTATTTACAGAAGAAACAACACAAAATAAACTAAAAAAGAAAAAAAAACTAGAAAAACCAAATGGACAAAATAAACCAGACAGACTAGGAAGCAGAGACAAAGGGTAACAAAATGTAACAAACCAAACTGACACAAATGCCAAGAACACCATGCACATGACAGTGGGGAACATAAACATACACAACAACAGACAGAGACACATTGAAACAAATGACTATTCACAGAGACTAGACACACCTGGAACAGATCACGAGAGAAAAGGGCCACAAAAGGTGCATATGACAAACCAAAAGTAGTCCAAACAAGGAAAGACAAGAAAATGTCTGAGCTGAAAACGTCAGAATGTTGATTTATTTGTAATGATTAGATTGACAAGGATATTTATAATAACTTCTTCAGTAGTAGTCAAAATAAAATAAAAAATTATTTGAATGCCATTTATTAGTTTTGTTATTTATGTATGAATCAGTGTTATCCCTTCTCAGGACTTTAATTCTGAAATTTGAACACTGTGTGAGCAGCAAGATAGCAAACATTCCCTCCCTTCTCATTTCCCTCTGTAATCCAATATCTGGTTGATGTCATCAACCCTGCTGCCTCTCACTGATCAGTCAGAGTCTGCATGCAGGTTGAGCATTTAATATTTGGCTATTTATCATCAACAGGAATCTAATCCCATGTCATCTTCCTGCACAATTCCAAACTGCAATTCATGAATCCCTATAAAAGACATTCTTACCATGTGACGTGATACAATAAAATACGGTTACTCAGGCTCAGTGTACGGGCTGAATTTAAGTTACATAGATAAATAAAAATAAACAGAAAATAGATTAATGTAACTAGAAATACAAATTAAGTTTAATAAATATCTAAGTAAAAGTAAAAGTATACATAATACTGCGGCAGCAACAGCTTAGGTTGTAAGATGAGGTGTAAGGTGCGGTAGCAGCAGAATTTAGCAGCAACACATCAAAGTGATAGTGTGCATAGTTTAGTATGGGTGGGGTTGTGTTCATTGAAGTGTCAGTATGTGTGGGGTGGTGCAGTTTAATAGATGTTTTTGCCTGTATGCAGTGCAGACTCCTTCCAGAGGGAAGGTGGTTGAAAAGTCTGATTGAAGGGTGGGTGGGGTCGCAGAGGATGCAGGTGACTCTCTCCTAGCATCTGGTGGTGTAAATGTCACAGATAGGTAGTAAGTTACACCTGATGGTCTTCTGTGCAGACTTTACTACTCTCTGCAACATCTACTTTTCTACTACAGTACAACCAGTATACCAAACAGTGAGGCACGTGGTCAGGACACACTGCACAGCTGTCCTACCAACATCCACAACCATCTTCTTGGTCTTCTGGATGTTGAGAATGAGGTAGTTGTTACCACACCACTGTGCCAGGTCCTCTACCTCTCTGCTGTACAGTGACTCATCACCGTGGGTGATGTGTCCAGCCACCATTCAAACTTCACCACAAGATTGTTCTTGAAGTGAGCTCTGTAATTATGGGTCATCAGTGTGTACAGCAAAAGGCTGAGGGAGCCAGTGTTCAGGATGATGGTGGAGGATGTGTGGCTGTTGATCCTGATTCTCTGTGGCCTGCAGGTCAGGGAATCTAGGGTCCAGCTGCACAGGGATGAGGATGTTCTCAGTGCTGCCAACACCAGGTTCTGTGGGATGATGGTATTAAAAGCAGAACTGAAATCCAAAAACAGCAGCCTCACATAAGAGTCCTTGTTCTCTAGGTGAGTCACAACACTGATGGCATAAGCTGTGGACCGCATACTCAGTCACATTGATGGTCTGCTTCAGGTGCCTCATCACCAACTTCTCAAAAGCACTTCATGATGACAAGGGGGGGGGGGTAAATTGTTGAGGCGCCACATTGAAGAGGATTTTGGTTCAGGAATTGTGGAGGTTTTGAGGCATGGTGGAACTCTGGCCTGGGACAGTAAGGTGATGAATATGTCCATCAGGACCTCACAAAGTTGGAATGCACATATCCCATCAGGACCAGGGGATTTCTGAGGGTTCATTCCCCACCACATACTCCTCACCTCTGTTGTTGTTATTGTGATGGTTGGTGGCTCATCCAGAGAGGATTGGCAGCCATGAGGGGATGGTAGATTTGGAGGCCTCAAAGCAAGTGTAGATGGTGTTCAGGGTGTTGGGGAGTGCTGGGTCAGTTGAGCATTGCACATTACTCCTCTTGTGGTCTGTGATGTACCTTCCACATGCTCTGTGGGTTGTTTGAGCTGAAGTGACCCTGGATCTTGACAGCATATGTGGACTTTGCCCTCTTTATGTCCACTGACTGGTTCTTTCTACCTGCTCTAATTGTTGCTGCATCATCCTCCTCAAAAGGCCACATGGATTCTCAGCAGGGAGCACACTTCTGCATTCAGCCAAGGTTTCTGGTTTGGCTGGATGGTGATGGTCTCAGAAGGGGTCGCCTCCTCATCCACATCCTGATGTAGTCCATGATGGTTGACGAGTACAACTAAGAAAAGTAGAAAAATATGTCTATGCTGCTCCCTGGAACCTGCACACAGCTCCTTCAGGCTACATGTGGATGAACTTTGATACAGCGGCTCTGCTCTTTGTCACTGGGTAGTATGCAGGAGCTAGCAGGAGGGAGATCAGATGGTCAGATGCACTGAGGTGTGGGCGGGGCACTGCTCTGTATGCTCATTGTCTGTTTGTAAGCACTTTGTCCAAAGTGTTTCTACCCCAAGTTAATGTGCTTGTGAAACATTGGGAGAGTGTCCTGCAGATTCATCTGGTTAAAGTCTCCCGCCACCAGATATAGTACTTCAGGATGTTTGTTTTGAGCCAATGCTGTTGTGCAGCTCCCTGAGAGCTACATTATCATTAACTTGTGGGTCAACGTAGACTTCCATCACATACACTGTTGTAATTTCACGCGGCAGATAGTGAGGACGGCATTTCACTATAAAATGTTCTACTGCCTCAGAACATTGTCTGCCCACCACAGAACAGTTCATGCACCAACCTTTGTTGATATAGATACAGAGCCCTCCTGGTGTTACCAACGAGTTCCTGATCTCGGTCTGTGCTGAAGAACAGTTGTCCGAAAACGTGATCCAGCATGGAATTAAGCCATGTCTCAATCAAGATGAAGATCCTGCAGCTCTGTATCTCCTTCTAACGGACCTTCTAAAGTTCCCTTCTAATGACCCTTCTAACAGAACGTTTGTGATCTCAATGTTTGAGAATCTTCTGTAAAATGTCTAAAGTCCACTGTCCATAGAACCAGAATGAGTCAAAAACACTTTATTTCATATTTTGTTCATCTTTGGTGGTTTGAAGGTGTTTCATAGTGGTTAACTTCAAATGCTTCAAATGTGGTATGAGTTTGTATCTCCAGAATCATTCATGTATGCCTTTCTATGAACATCGTAGGACTGTTGCTGTAGAGTTTAGTTTAATGGTTGTTGATCATCCTATCTTTAGAGATCGAAACCATGAATGTTGTTTCGATGTTGGATGTATATTTTATTTGTCTTCTATTCATTTTAATTACAGCCTTTAGAGCATTAGACGCTTCCGAGTTTGCCCTGTACCTTGAACAACCTTATGATAGCTTCTGAACTTCTTTGAACTTTTCTTTATAAATTAATTATATTTTGCCCACTGAGAATCAGAAGGCAGACATGCTGGCAAAAGATTTCCAGCTATTTCTTAAACTGTTATGTAGAAATGGAGCAAGGCTGCTTTTTCCCTTCTTGTGTAAAAACATGCATCTCACACTAGTCTGGCCCTTCAGACATGATTCCTGCTTCAGACATTCCATAACAAAACCTGCACAAAGCGTTCTGAAGGGCTGGCCAACAACACTACCTGTGTCCAAGTTCTAGATCCCTGGCCAACAGCTCCTCAAGCCAACAAGCAGCTTGCGAGGTCTCTGGCAAACTACACAAAGGTGGAAAGCTACCTTAGGTCATCTTTGTTCTTCCCACCCTTCCATTTTTCTTTCTTTTTCTTTACACATTTCAGATGTCTAGCTGAGGCTACATGATTTACTGTTGACACTTGCTGCTTCTAATGTCAGATTTGAATCATATTTGAAATAAAAAAAAAAGGCTTGACATCAACAGGAACTATAACTGAGGAAATTATACAAAACATGGAAACAGCTGATGACTGTTTTGTGCTCCACCGCTTTGTTTTTCAATGTAAAAGCTTTCTTTTTATCTGGTTTTTCAGAACTCTGCAGACTCTAACCAGTACTAGAAATAGTTGAGGAGGATGCACTAACATTTTAATGCTTTTAATAGTGTTCCATTGACTGAGAATGCTTGCCATATACAATAATTCAGCTTTTCAGGCTGTTGCACAGTAGTCACAGTTTTGCTCTGTACTTTAGGTATTTTGTATTGGTGTATTGAAAGGTGGCCAGTCCAAACATACAAATCAATTACTTTACATCAGTGAAAGCATGAAAATGTTGTATTCAGATTTTAAGGGTTGCAGGGTTGTCCCTCAAGATTTATGAATAGGGGGCCAAGTTTTGACTAGGGGGGTTACCACTAAGGAGAATTTTTTAAAAATGAGCCCACATACTCAGACAGTTTGGAGAAATTGCCTCTTTGCAGCAAATTTCTTTGAAGAGACACATCAGTCAAAGCTTGCAGATCTTATGATTATCTACTGTCCATCCACTAACAAGATGTACCAGCAGTGATAAAACAGTGCAAGTAATGCGATGTAATATCAGTTCATGTCTATAAGTAACAGTCAAATAAAATCATCTGGCTTTTTTCTTGCACTCTCAACCATCAGACCTACAATTCAATAATAGTCAGTCTCCTTCATTCAGAGAATAAGTAACAAGCATTTTAGTAAAAACATATCAAACTTATTAGTATTTTAGCCTAAAATCATCTCAATTCATTATCACACGTACCAGATATTGTGTAGGTTGTTTTTTAGTAGTACTATTATCTTCAGAAAGCTGATTGGGTCTTTTTGGTGAAAGGTGGAACCTTTTCTGAAACCACAAGTTTTTAGAGAGGTTGTAGGGCAGCAGTATCTCTGTAGGTCATTGTGAGTCAGTATAATATTACATAAAATAGAAAACAGAAAGAGATTAAATAACAGAGAATAAATAAGAAAAACTACTGACAATTTAAACAAATGATGCCTGTTTATTGTACAGGGCTAAAGAACATTTGTGGGGGTTAAAGCAGGTATAATGACATCCATGTTGTTGGTTGTATGACTTGAGAAAAAAACATTGGTTTTAAATCCTTTGAATTTACGGCCCCAGAAGCAATTCCTCTAAGGCAACACTCCATCGTGGTACCTTTATTTTTAAGAGTGTATAAGCTTTCTGCTCTTCAGCGGGAGAGTGATTAACAGGGTAAGCTTTGTTTATTTTACACGACTAATCAAATGACCTAAGCTATTTCTCTCCCTGTCTCTTTATATACACACACACACACACACACACACACACACACACACACACACACACACACACACACACACAAAATGTAAGGTGGAGCTTCCAAAGCCCACGGGCCACTGGCACTTTTCCTCCGCCTTCTCCTGGGCTTTGCCGTAATGCTTACTTATCGTTCTGTGCCAATGCAAACACCACAGCCTATGCTAAAGAAACACTGAATTTGAAATAAAGAGAGCTATTTTCCCTTACATGCACACTCCTGCCTCTGTTCTCTCTCTCTCTCTCTCTCTCTCTCTCTCTCTCTCTCTCTCTCTCTCTCTCTCTCTCTCTCTCTCTCTCACTCACACTCTCTCTCTCTCTCTCTCTCTCTCTCTCTCTCTCTCTCTTTTTCTCTCTCTTTTAAAGAAAAAAATCTTTGGGGGAAGGATGGATGGTCAAGGGTTATTCAATCCCGCCTGGGCTGTAAAATTAGTTTCAGAGCAGTGAGAAGTCTGGCTCTCATGAAGCATGGTATACATGCCAGCTGTGTGTGTGTGTGTGTTGTGTGTGTGTGTGTGTGTGTGTGTGTGTGTGTGTGTGTGTGTGTGTGTGTGTGTGTGTGTGTGTGTGCGTTTTCAGAGAAATTTGTAATCTAATGATTTGAGCTCACAAAGTACATTTATAAAGAATGCTTCTTATATATTCATAAAACTATTTGAACTTATTTAACAACTTGACATGGCTTGAGGCAAGTGAATAATGTCTTAATCGTGAAGTTTGCATGATGGTGGCTTCATAGCAGTTTTAGTGTTTTCTTTGCTTGGACTTGACAACTTGTGACATCAGAATTGGACACAGGTATTCAAATCTGATGACACTGTTATTGCTGTAAATCAGTCAAAAATGATAACTTGCTGTTGATGAAAATACCGGTGTCCATGCAGTGTTCAACACATCACTGTTATCACCACATCACTGGATGTGAGGTTGATAACTTGTTAAGATGATTGACAACAATTTGTAGACATTTGTCCACTGTACCATTTTGGGATGATGGAAGGGGTTTTTTGTGAAGCACAGACCCCAGCAAAACATGGATCCTAGGTTTTAACAAGGTACTGTGCAGGCGTATCCTAATAGAATGGGTTGGGTCCACCGGTCCACCTAAACAAGTCATTGCTTGGTGCTGCTACATTTCACTGCTTGGTAATCACTTGCAGTCCTGTATGGACTTCCTGTAACCCACATTGATGGGAAATTCCGGTTGGACAAATCAGGTCCAAGTAGTCTAGAACTGTGTCTATGACATTTCATGGTACACACGTGACACTGTGTATCGAGGAATGTGAAATGCCTGCACTGTTCCTTGAGAAAATTGAGTTTGAAACTGGAGTGAACCTTCTTCACAGAACCTGAAGGAACAGTCATTTTATTGAAGGTTCCGCCACAGTTTCAAAGTCAATAGCCTGGAAAATTCCTCAAGGATCTTGTACTTTTTACAGTGTACACAGTGTTCAGAGATGGAATTCTCCATCCAATTTGTACTCACTGATTATTTACATCAGCTTGTCATGAGCACACTGGCCAGTGTTCACCTCACTTCAGTGTTCAAACAGTAGAAGATGGTGCAGGTGTTCCCAAGCCATCCCAAGTAATGACACTTCATAATCAATTTACATACTGATGTCCCAAGATTTTTGGCTTGTCAGTGTACGTATGTTTATATATTGCTGGTGAGAAGCATTGAGAGTTTGAAGAAGTATTATGAGTTCAATGTTATTGTATTTAGGCTATGATGTATTATTGTAACAAAAGTTGCATGTAAAGTAAAAAGAATACAGGTCGGATAGGGAGACGGATTGATGATGATGATGATGATGATGATGATGATGATGATGATGATGAACATATACATCTGGCTTTGATCTTAGTCTGTTTGCCTCTATGGTGCTAATAGTGTGATGTTTCGGGGACACAGCCAAGGTTGACTAAGACCTCTGTAAACACAGGATTTTTATGCCTGTAGCAGAGAAACATTGAGTTCATGTTGTTGGCACGTTGCTAGTTGCTTAGCATCCTAAAACAGAAACAGAATAATTTGGCCAAATGCATATATTATGTTCTGTAGTAATCTTGGACCTTGCTGTCTACTAACAAAAAATGCTGTAATAAGCATTCATTAACACAAAAGTGTTGAAACCTTAAAGTGCATATTTATCCATCAACCACCTGAACTTAGCAAATCCCCAAATATACAACATGACCTAATGTTTATATAATTTGCTAATCAGAGTAAATCTGGACAAGTGGATTATTTATAACAGTAAATCTAATCGCAGGCAGGATCAGCCTTGAAGATCTGACCTTGGAATAGTCTGACTAGACTTTTGACTATCCTCAGTCACAGGTTTCTTGGTAATGTTGATAATTAACTTTGGCTAAAATCAAGCTGCTGCCCTTCAGGATGACACTGCTTAGCCAACTTCAGCAAACATGGTGTTTGATTGTGTGTGATCAGTGCATGTTTACACTGGAGTCTGTTTTTTTAATTAGTATGAAGAAATAAAAGCTTAAGGGTCATTAAAAGTTAAAAAATTACATAATAAATTAATATTTTTCCACTTCACTGTGTCTGTGCTACGATGAGAACTCTTTGTGACTTCACCTTCAGTTATGTATTCAAAATTCCTGTACATGTAAACAGTGAGCTCTGTTTTCTGTGCTCTTCTTTGGTATGGTGTAGGAAAGAGCAGCTTCTAGCTTTGTGCTTGAATGGTTTTGCGCTAAAGTGCTAGCCCTCTTGCCTCTTGTCTGTTGCCTCAAAATACGTGGTTGACAGACAGTTGCATAAGAGGTATGAATATCGAGCAATACTGTGCTACAGCATGCATGCGGTACTGCGGCCCTGTCCCATCAGCATTCTAAAGCTAGCATTATGATCAGAGAATGGCAGGTTCATCAGCAGCCAGAGTTTGAGAAAGCAAAATTGCTGTCTCTTGGTGGTGCTCTCTCCCCACATCACACCCAGTACAATGCTGGCCAGCACAGGCATCTGTTAGCTGTTATATTGGAGCTGGGGATCCCACACGTTCCTTAGAGCATTAGCTCAGCCAATGATGCAAACTCAGCAGTACAAAAAAAAGTGGTGGATGGCTTTACATGTATCTGAACATGTGTATGGCTTCACCTGTATTGCTTGTCTTCATCCTCCTTGTGTTGGGAGATACATATATAATAGGAAGAGAGTCTTAATGGAGTTGAGTAATTGGCACTTCCAAATTGGGGGGAAATTGTTAAAATTCTTAAAGAAAAAAGTGCCACCAGTTTATGATAATTACCTACTATCCATTTATTATTAGGATTATGCATTGTTTTCAGAGATATCGTAACCATTCCAGTTTTGGGGTCTGACTGTGTGACTTGGGCTTGTAATATAGCTTTTTGTAGCCATACAGAGAACTTGTAAAAAGGAAAATGACCACTTATGAATGTCTTCAGGGTTTGTCAGACTCAAGGCACTCATTGTCCAATATGGAGCATTTGAGCAACATTAAAAACATTTAAAACATAGTTTTTAATGTTTGATCATTTAACTCCAGTTAAAAAACTGTACAAGAGCCTTATTTGTAATCATGATTCATCAAGTGTGATTCAAGGACATCACCATTAGCAGACATGGGAGTATTTCTGGAGCCAGAAGAAATTTTACTTTTTATTGAAATACATCTTTCCATTCACTCAGGACTCACTATAGAGGGCTCCCTCTGGCTTTTTGTCATTTTTTGATGAAACAGGGGAAATAGGAAGAGGTCAGGCTCCTCATAAACTGGCTCTGGTACAGTTTCCACGTTACAATGTATTTTCCAGATTTTTTTTTTCACCACAGGAATGAATGAGGTGCCTTTGTTTAAATGTTATGATGATACATTAGTAACATCCAAACAACCACATAGGGTACAGTTTGCAATTACTTGGCAAAATCTGAGCAACCACCTCAGACACCAGAGATACCATAGCAACCACTTAGCATCATCATAATAACTATGGCAACAATCTAACAACTATTTAACAACATTATATCAAACACTACAAACACCTTGCAACACTATTTTGCAAGCACATGGCAACAAAATAGCAGCCACCTGGGATACTATAGCAACCACCTAGGAAAACCAAAACAACCCCCTGGGATACCATCATAAGTAACTAAATACCATCATAAGTAACACCATCATAACAACCATCTAGCAATACCATAGCAACAGCTCATCAACCACTTAGCAACACCATAGCAACCACCTGGGATACTCTACCAACCCTCTAGCAATGCCTCAAAAACCACCTAACAATAATTTATCTGTACCATAGCAAATAGTTAGTTACACCATAGCAATTACATGGGACACTGTTGCAATAATCTGAAATACTATAGCAACCACCTGCAAACACTTCAGTGACTCTATACACAATGCAACCCAGGAGAAAAATACAACAGAAAATCACTATATGCTATTCAGCTTTATTCAGTTTCTGCTGTCAGCACCAACCAGTAGAAAGAAGCCATGTTTATGGTATAAAAGTCATTGATATCAAGCCATTCACCTGTAATTCCACCTTCACACACCTCAAACATAACCATATCCTCATACACTATAAGCGCACATCTGGAAATTCTATATTTGCTATGAACCTCAAACACTTTGTGTGGTGGCATGTTTCTATTCCAGTGTGGCGCACTCCTGCTAGACCAATAAAACTTCAGCATTTATGCTTAATGACAGCTAGCACATTTCACTCGTGTCGAAAAACATATTTGCATTTCCGACGCAAGTTGTTTACTTTCAAAGCCTCACAGGTGATTGGTTGCTTGCCCACAGCTCTTCTTGCAAACTCTCATAAGGGAATATATATGTAAGCAATCTCATGCCAGTATGTGTGTGTGTGTGTGTGTGTGTGTGTGTGTGTGTGTGTGTGTGTGTGCGTAGTGGGATTTGTTAGGAGCCCCTCCATGTCAGCTATCTCAGTCTGCGACAAGGCCGCAGGGGGATGCTAAAATGCAGATCAGCCGTGGTGAAATTGAAATGTATACGGTATTATTTCCCCCCGATAAATGATGAAGCCAGCCTCTGATAAATAATAGATGGGACGTCAAATATTCATACTATGCGCCCAGCATACACGAACACAGGAATGGGCCAGTGCTTACTTCCTTATGCTTTAATATAAATAATAAAACAATGGTGGAGCAAACTCCCAGCAGTCCAATTAATGCTGCCCAAGGAGAAGAGCTGGCAGCAGAGTGACGTGTGTGTGTGTGTGTGTGTGTGTGTGTGTGTGTGTGTGTGTGTGTGTGTGTGTGTGTGTGTGTGTGTGTGTGTCTGTGTGTGTCTATGTGTGTGTGTGTATACATGTGTTTGTGTATGCAAGTAGTATGTGAGTATGAATGCATCTGTGTGTGTGTGTGTGTGTGTGTGTGTGTGTGTGTGTGTGTGTGTGTGTGTGTGTGTGTGTGTGTGTGTGTGAAAGGGCAGCATTTTGGATATCAGTGGTTTTCCTCTGAAGACTCTTTCACAATGGTCATATTTGTGTTGCTGCACAGTAGAACAGTGAACCACCTCTCCAGTCTTCCAAATATTCCTAAAAAACTTGCAGGCAAATAGGGATTTTACCATTTCTCAATTACACTGACAAAAATAGTGCACCCAGACAGACATGTGATATCCACATATATATATATATATATATATATATATATATATATATATATATATATATATATATATATATATATATATATGCAGATATGTATATGATCACAGGTGTGCTCTGATTACACAGTTTTTGCACAAGAGCATAAAATTGCTTTTCCTACTGCCACATAAAAAGTAGGCTATTTTTGAGTAGTGAACATCTTGTTGAGAGATCATTGACTGACAAACTTGCCTCTATGACACAGTCAAAGACATTTTTAACAGTTGGCAGGATAAATCATTGGACTGAGACAAGATACAGGATGCTAATTTCAACCCATCATCTTTGCCCACCATCTAGGCCATTCTGACCAAGCTGTTAAGAGTACGGAGAAGTGGTTACACAAGGGCACTCACACACAGTATTTGGGATCTGACAGTGGTCAGGTTTGAGTATAGAGGCCTCATGGAGAGCACTTCTATCCGGCCTTTGCTATGGATTGCCCCATTGCCCCAACCACTGGTATGATGATCTGGGGAGCCATCGGATACAACAGTCAGTCACCCCATTAGTGATATAAGGTATACTAACAACTCAGTGATATGTGAAGGACATCCTGTAGCCATGTATGTTGCCTCTCATGGCAGGGCTAACAACGGGCAGGATAATGCCAGTCTCCTACACACAGATTTCCCAGGAATGTCTCCACCAAATTGTAACTTTTCCTTGGCCTGTCTGATCACCAGATTTATGGGCAATCGGGCATCTATGGGACCAGCTGGGATGCAAGCTTTGATAACCTGCAACTTTGCAGGATCTACAGGCCCAGCTGCAATATCTGTGGACAAATGTGCTGCAGGATGGTATATAGGACCTATATGCCTTCATGCTGAATCGCATATCATCATGTATCCAGGCTAGAGGTTGCCCAACAGGGTACACCAAGTACCCTTTTGATTGCTCAGTTTACCCCAATAAACATGTCCTTTCACTGTAATATTGTAATATCACTGTCAGATATCAGATATATCATGATTATACTTGCACATGAAGTTTCATTCAATTCCAAGAACTCCTTTTTGGTGCATTTTATTTTTCTGAGGAAATAGCTACATGAATATGATTTGCTGAAATATATCTTTTAGACATCACTATGAAAATGCTTATAAAGCCATTAAAGGTTAATTATGGTCTTTTGGTAAAAATTTCAACAGTCCCCCCACCACAACAGATATGAAACAAAGTGTTCAATATGTGATTTTATTGTTAAATTAGTGTGTTTAAGTGTTTAAACCAAAATGTTGTGTTAATGGCTGTATGAATTATATGAATCATATGAATTATAGCCATTTGTTACATATCCCTCCCTGATGTGTTAGGTCAGTTTTTTTCACTTACTGTATTTGGCCAATCACTGAAAGTGCGTATTTGCTATTTCTTGTAGTTGCCAAAATATTTAGTGCATCCCAATTTACAATTCAAAAATGGACGCATGAACGTGAATACATAGGGCTTACCTCAAGATCCAATCCTGTAGTAACTGATAAGTGTAGCAGGATGAATTCTGAAGTGTATACAGATTTACTTTCTGCTCAGATTGATTGGTTTTGTTTTATCAACTAGGGTGCGGGGGTGTTGGCAACTGGCCCCTTCACCCTATGGATGTGGATCTTCAGTGGCCAACACCAATAGTGCATAATCTCGATGGCCAATCCATTACTGGGGACGTCCATGGGTTGCAGGTATCTGGCAGTCATTCACTGACTTGAATTAAATGTAATCTGTATATTTATAATTAAATGTATTCATAATTATTCAATTATTCAATGACTATTACGACCTGTGAAATTGGAGGGACTGCATAAAAATGGCTTTAATTCCCCAATGGTTAATGCTATATTGTTGGTTAAGCACTTGAACTAAAGCTGAAAGTCAAATCCATTGTGGGGGTATACAGAAGCAAAGTTGTGGCCCGACTGTATAGAACATATTACATAGTTACGTATGGGTACTCACAATATATACTGGATATACATGTGACTCCATTTCCTTATACTGTATTAAAAAGTGTGTGTGTGTGTGTGTGTGTGTGTGTGTGTGTGTGTGTGTGTGTGTGTGTGTGTGTGTGTGTGTGACTGAGTGGAGTGCCAGGGAGAAAAGGTGGCTTTGATTACACTGCTCCTGGGCATGCGTGTACACACACACACACACACTTGTTCACCCACTACACACATACACCACCCACATATAAACAAGTGATGGCAACATCCATCGTTCACACGCATGCCTGTGTGGCAAACGCACACACACACACACACACACACACACACACACACACACACACACACACACACATGCAAACACGCACTTTTAGTCAACACAAACCAAACACTCTCAGCCACACACAGTCAACTGGCTGCTGTCAACCATTTCTCACATAGACAGCCTCGCTGGCATAGCAACTGCTTTAAGATGTATGGTTTTAATTTGTGAGTGTGGGATCTGAAGTTTACCCTTTTTGTGATAGGTGACAAATCCATCACAGAGAAGGATGCACACAGAACTCTAATTAATTTACTATCAAACTGACTAGGAATGCAAGTACATTCAAATAATCCTTTCTCCATGACAACGATGGGAAGGACAAAATGTCTTCTGTACAGAAACTGGTTGCAGTGATGGTACTTGCTTTGTGAAATTAAGTGACCAGAGGTTGAATTTCATGGCTGCTACAACAAAACACACTCAGAAATAAGGTACAAAATATCATTTAATATAAATTATAATATAAATTCAGCTCAAGAACAGCTTTTGCTGGTAGCTGGTTTCAGATGCTCTCAGCCGGTCTTTCATGGTCAAACTGGTTGAAAGCTGGTCATCCAGACAAAAACATACTGGCAAACAAGCTGGCTTGACTAGCATAGTGAATGGTTCTGTGTATGATTTGGTCAGGTTTGGTTTTCCTGCTGATTCTGATTGACAATCTTAGTCATGCTAGTCATGCCGGTCAACTGGCTTAGTCAAGCTGGTCATGCTAGTTGGCCTGCATGGTCATGGTGGCAGAGCTGGTCATGCTTGTCAACCATTTAAACCATCAAACTCAAACAAAAAAAACCCCTATGCTGGCCAAGAAAAAAGCTTGTCAACTGAACCACCTTGAGTTCTGCAGGTTGTTTTGTTTTTTAATGCAGGCCAATTTACCACCCTGTTACACTGCCTCAGAATCAACTTTGACAAGCTCTTGAGAAAACTTTGACAAAAATTTACTTTTGCCTACAAAAAATAACTTTGATAAACATCTTAGAAATCCTGTTGGAAATTCATAATACAGAGTCATAATACAGAGATTCATAATACAAACTGCAATAATTCTGATTCATTTTTTTTGTAATGATTAGTTTGACAAAGATATTTTGAAATAATGAGTTGTTCTCTTATAAGCATTTTAACTCTGAAACAGCACCTCCCATCTCATTTTCCTCTATAATAAAATATCTTTGTCAATGTCAATAGAACCTCCCCTTCTCACTGAGTAGATTCTTCATGCAGATTGAGCAAGTGTGGACAGAGTAGTAAATATGCACTGGAAGCTCTTTTGGCATTTAAACTGGGATTTGATTCAGTTGGAAATGACTGAAATTTAGCTGGTTTCTGAACTAGATTATTTTCTCACAATAAATCACACAATGATGAATAGATCACATAATTATATGTGTCTGTAGGTTATTATTTATTTATTTATTTATTTTGGATTTTAGGTGTTTTTTTTTATTTCTTTCAAACTTTCATTAAACAAATGTGTCATCAAAAATAAATAATCACTGAAATAGGGACCTGATGTCTTATAGTCTATATCTAGTAGAAGCTCATTTGATCCATTTTTAACTTGTTTTAAAGGAATTTTAAACACTATTTAATATGTGTGGTAAGTGTATGCACTAGTTATAAGTTTCCAGGTAAACTTAAAACCTGTTTGTCATTCCAGCTCAGTTCTAATGAGAAATAGGAGGCAAAATGAACTGTTGTTTTTGACTAAAGTAACCATTTCTGTAATGTTTGAAATGCTGATTTTATAGACAAACAATGCATATCACAACTGTATGAATTCTAAATGTGCTAGTTTTGCATATCTGTGCATAAGCGTTTCAGTGCGGATTTGTGCCATTTCTTTGTTTATGATGTGTTTCTTGTCTGGTTTATATTGTATCCCCCTTTTGTTTGTTTGAATGCAAACCCTTTTTGTTTGTTTCATCTCTGTCTTGTTTTTTTTTTCTTTTCCGTTTGCTCTGTCTTTTCCCCAGCGAGGTGAAATTGAGAAACCAATCTAAAATCCATGAGAATGCCCCACAACCTATTTACCAACCCCCTTCCCTTCCCCGGTGTTCGTGCATGTGTGCATGTGTGTATGTGTGTGCGTGTGTGCATCTAGAAATTGGATGAGATTTCGTGTTTAGCGTGGCAGCTGCTCTGGCCGATATGAATTGCGATTTCCCTCTCGCCAGCCAGGAGAGGTCATGACCCTGCATCTTGACGGACTGCGTCGGCCTATTGAGGAGTGCTTTAGTCCATTAAGCAACAGCCAATGGCAGGAGCGTGGGGAGGGAGGAGAGATAGAAAGAGAGAGAGAGAGAGAGAGAGAGAGAGAGAGAGAGAGAGAGAGAGAGAGAGAGAGAGATGGATGGATGGTTGGAAAATGCTGTTCTCAGGAAGCATGGGGACAAGAGATGAAGGTAGAGTCAGGGTTTGCATGGAAGGTCAAGCTGAAAAGATACTAAAGTGGGCTGAACTGTGGCAAAGCTTTTTAGTCCCAGAGTGCTGTATCACAGACACAATTAAAGAATAACTATACAAAAAATAGAGCATTATACCTAACACAATAATATGAAATGATGCCTACTGTCCAATTTATTAGAAACCAGATGTGTTCATAAGTCACAAAATACAAAGTCCAAGTCAAGTCTCAGTTCAATATACACAAATACACAACACACACACACACACACACACACACACACACACACACACACACACACACACACACACACACTTTATATATAAAAATAGTATTACTTATGAGCTCTACTCCTCTTTTCTCGACCACGCGACCGGGGGTGTGAGGGGGGTGCGGGGGTTTTATTGTGCGGCTCGGAACAAATTTCCCAGGGGTTGGGAACCACTGGTCTAAAGTACATCATCAGACTACCACACTATTGCCACATGCATGCTGGGCACTGTACGCACAGGAATCTGACAGTGTGAGATCGACCACCTGAGTGCTAATCAGACTGAGTAGACCTGAGATGGGCCATAGCACTGAGAATCCAAGACCTTATGCATGGTAAATGCAAAAGAGCCATCCACCTCTGGCATGGGCGCTGATATGTGCTGAGAAGGGAACATGAAAAGCATAGGCAAGGTGTTGCAAGTTGCACCGTAGAGCTGGTAAGTGATATCATTAACTTTTTTGACACCATGTGGACCAATGTACTTAGATTGTAAAGGTTTACATCCACTCAAAGTCTGATAAATAAATCAAACCTGGTCTTCATGGATATATGAGGGGAACTGTTTGTACTGTAGTCCATGAAATAAGAAGCAGATGGTACCTAAATTCGCACCTAAATGGGTTTAGGCCTGTGGTGGAGTTAGTGAGAGAGTTCTGGGCAATTTTAGCCCATATTTACTATTTATGCCTGTCTGTGATTGCGGGTACACATACTCTGAACTTACCCAGGTCCTGGTATGTTCTTCACATTGTCCATTTGTCTGTGAATGATAAATCAGAGGACAGACAGATGTGCTGAAAGCTCCATACGTGCGAGGTGAACTGAGATCACCCAATCCGAAAGGATCTCCTCTGGCACTCCAAAGGCCTTAAACACTTACTCATAGAGAGCTTGGGCAGTTTCAAATGCAATGGAAAGGGACTTAAAAGAAACAACACAGAGAAAATTGATCCACCATTGTCAGTACTGCAGTATACCCATCAGAGCTGGGGAGAACTATTGCATAATCGTTGTCTATGTGTGACCAAGGCCTTGCAGGCATGGGTAATGGCACATTTCTGCCAGATGGGAGAGTCTTAGGGGTTTTATTTTGTGCACAAGTGGAACAGGACACCACAGTGTTACACGTGCTGCTTGAGAGTCACCCATGAGTACAGAGAAAGTAACAATTGTTGCATTCTGACCACCCAGTATGTCCTAATGACAATGAGGAGTGGGCCCAGGTTACCAGTGTATCTCTAAACTAAACAGGTATATACAACTTACCTGGAGGACAGATACTGGGTGCTGGAGCAACCACCAATGCTGATTCGATGTGCTGATTCGATCTAATAGGGGAGATGAGCATGGTAGACAGGAAATGATGGAACATTCTGACAGCCTGATCCTCCTTTTTGTCCAGTTCATACTGCCCGGGCATCAGCATTACAGCTAATGCAGCCCGGACAGTAAGAATTGGAAGCGTGAAAATGCCATTTGACTAACCTACCTTATTTGATTATATTCTTCAGATTTTTATGATCAGTTAAAACTAAGAACAGCTGTCACGCACCCTCCAACCAATGCCACCATTCTTCCAGAGCAAGTTTCACAGCCAAGACTTCCCAATAACCTATTGTATAATTATTTTCTGTAGGAGTCAATTTATGGGAGTATTAGGCAGTATTAACATTAGCCTCAACTAGGAAGTGTCTACTCACCATGAAATGTTCATTGTGAGCTGATGAATGCATCATTGAGTCATGGAAAGCCTGGCACTTTTGGGTGAATCTCTGCTGTGCGTAGTGAGTGGGAGAGGCAATTCTACTGGAAATCGGCAGATAAACCCAAGTAAAAGATAGAAAAACTTCTGACTGTGACAGGAACTGGCCAGTTAGTAACCACCTCCACCTTACTATCTGACATGGTAAGTAACTCCATTAGACATAACAATATACCCCAGGAATGACATGGATTGCAAGTGGAACTCTCGTGACTCTCCCTTTACCATACAAGTGGTTTTCAAGTAGTATTTCTCACTATGGTTTATTACGACCTATATGCTGTTCCAATGTGGCTGAGTACATTAAAATGTCATCAATGGAGGGCTAGGAGAGAATGTCATAACAAAAAGTGGACCAGGATAAAATGTCTCACTGAGGCCAGGATATGATGGACTAAGGTTTCTCTAACCAGGGAAATTCCAATATCATCGTATAGTCTGACATAGGTGTAACAAACAGACTAATCTGCTCTTGGTGAATACAGCTGACTTGAAGTGTAAGTGTGGCAGTGAGATGGGTGATGGGAGAATATCCCAGGGGCAGAATATCCAGCGCGATAATGCCCAAGTTGTGTGGAAGTGGTTCTACGGCCACTTGCAGCTACTTTACCAGGTCGCGGTGTATGAAGCTTCCCTCCGTCCCTGGAGTTGATCAGCACTGAAACACAAACGGTCCTCTATTGGCAGCTAACAGTGACTGGTAAAAAGAAAGCTTTAGAAATTGAACACTT
Organism: Acestrorhynchus altus; assembly: GCA_034509495.1. Classification (NCBI taxonomy): domain Eukaryota; kingdom Metazoa; phylum Chordata; class Actinopteri; order Characiformes; family Acestrorhynchidae; genus Acestrorhynchus; species Acestrorhynchus altus. The sequence continues at coordinate 11,685,700 of CM067522.1, read as the reverse complement.
CCTGGGGAGACTCACCACATTCCCAGGGTGGTGACAGGATGGGAGGAGGGTCCTTTACCACAATGCCGTCTGATATGACCGGATTCTCCACAGTATAGACACAGGCCCTCATGCAAGCATACAGGAGGCGCTGCCCTTACTGCTAACTCATGAACATAGACAGTGTCTGTTGATGCTGTTGTTGGGCTTGCTGAGCTGACAACTCCTTCTCAGACTGACTTAGCCCACTGAGGATCTGTTGATGCTATCCAAGCAGTTGCCCTTGGACTGATACTGCCTCGAATACAGATTTATACTCTGCTACCTGCATGCCGGCCAAGTATTCTGTCAGGCGGGTGACAGGAATGTGACTTACGGTGCCATTGTTTATGTTTATATACTCCAGAGTCCCCTATTCTATTGGCAGTATTTCTACAGCGACTACACATGTCAGCTATGTCAGCAATGGTGCAACTTAGTAGCTGAATGAATTCATTAGACGGGGTGTCCACAAACATTTGGACAGCTAGAAGTATCAGCCTAGGTAAACAATGCTAGCTGGTTTGACAGCTAAGTAGCTTAAACCAAACAAACCCAGTGTTTTCAGATTTCTTAAGAAGTTTGATGTGGTAGATTCAGTGTCTTTAATTTGCTTTACATATTCTTTGGTTCACTTAATATTATCTCTAATATACAGTATATAGCATTGAACCCAAAAATATAAGCAGATGTCATATATAAAACAAGACAACAGAAATTATTGATATAAAGGCCAATCCTTGCTGATTGATATTCTGACCCCCCTGTTTTGCCATAATCATTTGCTTGTTCCAATCATTTAAGTGTTCATGCCTGCCTAATTTCTTGCATCCATCACATGACCTACAATAAGTCAAATATATCTTTCAGACCTTGACAGATATCACAGATGTCAAGATAACAAATCTTAGTACCTGGATTTATTTTTGCATTGATTATACCAAAATGCAGCATAATGTGGCAGATCACAAGTTAGTAACGAACATGTAAGAGTTCACTTACTTTTCTAGCTCAAAATTGTGGATGCTTATTCAATAAAAGGAATGAAAACAATTAAGAGTGGTTTTTAGTTTAAAGATAGATTATGCTAGATTGCATTTGTCTTTTATTGCAGCAGTATATAAACTACTCTCATAGCAACACCTTTCTAGTCCACTTTTTTTAAATTAGAAAATCAATGATAACTGAAATTGTGTCAGCATGTGATGCTGAATGACCAATAGAATGGTCCAATACACTGGAATATAATCTCATGTTGACATGCAATAAAATTGAGAATGCTATTTAGAGGAAACATGTACTTACATACATGCACGACAAAACAAAGGCATATTTAACTGAAGGTTAATGATTGACTACAGTCAGTCCTAAGACAGCATCTTCATTATTGCGAAAACCAAAGTCATTACAGCCACAAACGTCTCTCTCCACCACGCTATTGATCCTCATCCACTTCTATTACTGTCCACACATGTCCGATGGTGGCTAGGATGGTGGACAGTTAACGCATGTGCTGGGGATCAGACGACTGCTCTGTTTGAATGAAGAGTGTGGGATTTTTATTGCTCCCTAAAAAAATTCATAACTAACTCTGACATTTTTAAGGAGGAGCCAATTTTTCCCTTCTCTCTTTTTCCCAGCCAAGCCCCATCCGCCCGCTCTCCAATTCTTTATAGTTCTTTTCTTTCAAGTGGCAGACATGTTAAAAATCAAATGGCAAAGGAGGATTGATCACCAGGCCTGTGTAGTTAAAGGAAATTTTAAGAGCATGAAGCACATGAGAGAGATTATATTAGTGTTGTACACACACACATTATATCACACACACATATATATATATATAAGATGTGTATAAGAGATATATATATATATATATATTACAGACCCCTTTCAAAGCAACTTCACCAAAGCATGAGCATACACCTTGGCAATGGAAGAACTATTTATATAAACACTAGTGCAAATATGTGATTTGTAATTTATTATATTCTCAAATATTCCCATTTATGAACAGCCCGTATCACTTCCTGTGTTACATAAAATTGGTCCAAAGCCAAGACCCTGTCTCTGAAGATAAAATAAACACTTTTGTACAAGATGCACAAAAGGTTAATTATTTAACTATCAAACCTAACCAAGTTAGTTGGTTTTGTTCAGAAAATACTAGTGAGGTGTCCAGACATGATGTCCAGCAGTGCTGTTGGAACTAAAGGGGAAAACATTTTGCCCACCACATTTTGAAGTCCACCTTTTATTGGCTCAGTTTAACCTGGATATATAAACACTTTTCAGAGCAATGTCACCAGAAGATATGTTTGCACCTTGGCAACTGATGTTTGGATTTATTCCATTGATTCACTATGTTGAGTCTCTTCTTTAACATATAATTCATATTTATAGAACATAAATATAGAACATATAATCCTATTTTACACTTTCTAAGTTTAGAGGTATGATACAGAAATGTGGCAGTGCTTAATATAAAACTATATATTGCAATGACTGTGGTGACATTGGTTTCTCACTCTAAAGACACACAGCTATGCACAGTTTCAACTAATGCTTACAAAGATTATAAAGGGATCAGTAATCAGGTGATCAGGTGTGTTGAGTAAAATAATTTGTGAAACAGTGCAGTGCTGAATTGTACAAGCTAGCAGTGTTTTTTGTCCATGGTTGGTGGCAAATCTAGATCAGACATGCATGTTTAAACAGCCAAGGAACATTTTTAAACATTATTATTTTATGTCCAAGATTTGCAGTTTAAGTGTGAATTAACTTAAAAAGTTAGTGGCCTGGTCAGCTTAGCTTTTTAGCTAGCTAAATTACATGATATAGATCTGTTTACAAGAGTGCAGAATAAAGGATTAGTTAACCTTTAGACCCCTTGCCCAATTTTGATAAGATAATATTTTATTAGTCCTGCAGTGGGGAAATTCACATTATTATAGTAGATATAGTAAGTAAAAATGAAAATACATAATAAATAAATATACATATACAATACAGCATAAACATTGTCACTCTGAAGAACATTATCTACATATATATACAGATTATGTACATTGTTACATTATTGTTATTGTTGTTATGTTATATTGTTATGTTTATAAAAAAATCCAATAGTGTGTGGAGTTAAGTGTGTTTATCCATTATCTGCTGAGAGTAATGCTGGTTGTAGAATCTAACAGCAGCAGGAAGGAAGGACCTGTAATACAGCTCCTTCACACACTGAAGGCAGTTGTTCTCCAGCATGTTTGCCAGTTTGGCTAACATCTTTTGTCTCCCACCACCTGCACTGGGTCTAAGGGGCTTCCCAGGACAGAACTGGTACTTGTTATGAGTTTGTTCAGTGTCTTCCTGTCTGCTGCTGAAATACTGACGCCCTAGCAGACCACTCCATAAAAGATGGCATCTGTGGGATGTTTTTGTTGTTTGTACTTGTAGTTTGACATACCTCTTAGTTACCAAAAAGTATTGATAGGGTATAATTATTTTCAGGAGATTCTAGGCTACTCAAATGTATCTTCATTTGAGATGTAAATATTAAAAGAATTAGTTAATTTTTCCATGTTTTGATTAGAAATGTACTTGTGCCTCCAATTGTTTGCTTATAAGGACTAACAAAACACTTTACATCTGATTACATTTGATTATCCATAGGGTTTTTGAACTGAAATTGCAATACTTGTGCAATAATAAGTTACAGTTGTCCAACTAAAAACCCTGAATAGCCTCTGTTATTTTTTTTTTATGTATATATCATTATTATCCCTTCTCAGGACTTTTATTCTAAATTCTGAACAGAGAGAGTTTATTTCTTCTCATTTTCCTCTAAAACCTATTATCTGGGTTAGTGATGTCATTAGCCCCTCCCGTCTCACTGAATAGTCAGAGTCTGCATGCAGGTTGAGCATGTACATGTGGACAAAGCAGTAAACATATAGAAGCTCCTTTCAAATTTAACTGGGATTTAATTCAGTTGTAAATGAGTGAATCTGAGCTATTTTTGAGTTAATTTTCTGTTTTCTGAGCTCAATTACTTGTTGATAATTCATCACACAATGATGAGATAGGGTTTTTTTTTCTGTTTGTCTGTTTTCTTTGTCTGTTTTGTATATAGCGAGTTGTGTGCAGTTAACACTAGAAAATGTTGATGTTTTACTGAATCCACACAGTTCCCATACCAGTTCCCTAACCAGCCCTTACCAGACAACAAATGGCTCCAATAATAGTGTGCAAAAATGCAATTTTGGCAATTTCATAGAGAAAAAAAGAGTGAAATATCTAGAAAAGATAAACTCCACTAAACTACTCACAGCACCAACCCACAGGTACAAACTGGCGATAGTCTGACTCAAACAGAGTCAAAACCTTCATCGTAGTTTAGGGGGCACAATATTGGAGGCACATTGGAATAAATTGGAGGCTCATGCTTATCTTGATTCCAGTAAAAGTTTTAAATGTGAAGCATGATTTATACGTTATATTTGTTAAATAACTGGTCTGCTCTGGAGTCTTTAACATAAATATAGACATTTTTTACCAAACCAACCCATGTCTTTCTTGTTTTTCCCATGTTTAAGACAAGGTGAAAGAAGTAGAAATTACATTTCAAATACATTCACTTCTGAATGTATCTAAATAGCATGTTTGAGGTATTAGCATTCACAGACAAATAGATACATCTAACCACTTTTGTAGGTGTAATGCCACACCTGATTAATGTTTGTATTAATTTAGTATAAGAAGCAAAACATGTTTAATAATAACTTTCCCAAAGAAGGCTTAGACCAGGACAGATGTTTGTATATTAATAGAATCATTTTAAATTTTAATACCTTTAATATCTTCTTTTATTTACCCTAGAAAAGATTAAACCTATAATACTGATTAGTACTATATACTACTAATCAGAATTCTAATAGTATTATTAAACCAAATGTATATCTCCATACATCTGTCTACAGACATCATTCTTATTCACACACACACACACACACACACACACACACACACACACACACACACACACACACACACACACACACAGTCCTACTCAGTGGCTCTGGGCATTGGCGTCATCTGAGATGTATGCTTATCATTTGATCAAGGAGTGATTGGCAGAGGTCAGAGTTCAGAGGAGGATCCAGGAGAGAAGGTCTCAGACGCTTGTTTGGTCCTCTTGCTTGCAGGCAAAACCCAGTGGCTTCTTTATCCTTTATTCTCTTCCTCTTCTCCATTTCATCTTTCATCTCATTTCCTCTTCACTTTCATGGACTCACTTTATTCATGGGTCCTAATGATACATTCCTTTTTTATTTAAAGCAACATTATGTAGCAGTTTTACCTTAAAATCACAGCTTCAAAATCGTCTATACCATTGCTACTCCAAGCTCAGAAAACTGCTAAATGCACTGCTAACTGTAGTAAAAAAAACAAACAAAAAAAAACACTTGTGAAAACCATGTAATGCTGCATAGCCCCAGTCAAAAAATCTTGTAATATTACTACAACCTCAGTCTACATGCCAATTTTACTTTCAGTGACTATTCTCTAAACTTGTCCAGAAATGCAGCTAAACATGTCCTTTCTAAGGAGTGGCTGAGGAGTGGTGCGAATTATTCTTGCCAACTGTAAGAGGAGCTCTGGAGCGCAAAAGAAACTTCTTGCATACTGTTGCTTTAATGCAGATTGTTTTTTACACATGGCATTATATGAAGTTTTACTGTGAAATATATATTTTTTATATTTTAACTTGATTTCATGTTTTGCAATGTTTCACTGCAATTTTCAGCTTTTTGACACAATGTGAAGTTGTTTATGTTTACTTTTCTTTTTGTGTATGACTTGCATATACTCCACAAGTTTATGGTTGGAGCAAATAAAATTCATTTTAAAAGATTATAATCTTCTCTTCTCTTCTCTTCTCTTCTCTTCTCTTCTCTTCTCTTCTCTTCTCTTCTCTTCTCTTCTCTTCTCTCTTCTGCATTTCCAAATCAACCTGTTATTGTCTTCTCATTGCTTTTCTACCCCTTTTCACAACCGCCTGTTCAACCACTGCTAAACAACTTCAAACCTGAACCTTTAGGGATAAAAGTTTAACACAGACAGATGATTTGGTTGAACAAAGGGGTTATAAATGGTGTTCTGTGATGCAAAATACGGGAGGTGTGAGATGCAACGATTGGATGATCCATCAGGCATGGCACTTGCTGGCATGTGTGTGTGAGTGCATGAAAGTGTGTTAAAAGCACAGTCATGAGCTTTAATATAGTAGAGCTGTGACAGCCATGTTGAATGATTGATTGGTTCTGGGATAATCTATATTGTCTTCTGACAAAGAAATAGACTTGAAGTTTGCCATGCAAGTCTCACTTCCAGTGAGGCACCTGCTAAAGAATGCATGACGTACATTTATTACAGCTCAATTTAAGGGTTATTGTTATGCCAGTCCTCGTTCAATTATTTTACTGACGGTTGGCATCTATGTATTTTACCTGGATACTGAAGTTATATATGCACCTTGTCTGCAGCCAGACTACATGTCCATACATGTGCATGTGCGAGGCAAGATATCCTTGCATGATTACCAGAGCCTTAAGTATCATCTTAAAATCCTATTATTTCACCTCTAAGAAAAACAAACATAGTTAATATGTTCCACCACTGGATACCTATTAATTCATTAAATAAAGGAGCTTGGTGTCCATTAATTATTTATGAGCCAGCAATTTCGGTGGCCACCCCCTTCTATGTTTAATTTGATTTCAAACCCCCTGCAGTGAGAGAGACATAGGTTAGCAGAGGACGTGAGAAGGTAAAAAAAAGAAAGAACCCTTAATTGTAAATTGATTTTAGATGACTTGCTGGGCTTTGAGATGATTCTCTATAAAGAAAGACAAAAAATGGAAGATTATGATGACACTAAACAATCCTGACTCTGCAAGATCATTAATTAAACATTAATACCATGTTAAGTCTCTAATTGGATACTCTATTTATTAAAAATTACATATAATTGTAAATACACTAATTGATAAATAAATAAAATAAATAAATAGATTAATTAGTTAAAAATAATGTAGAAAGAAGGAGTTGTTGGAATTGATTGAAACTTTATATGTGTGAATGTAATGATGATGCATGTAAGTGATTACAATATTACAGCGAATGTTTATTGAGAAAACTTTACAATTGAAGAGAATCTACAGCACTCTGTAATGCCTCTAGTCTGCATACAAGATGAGATGCAGTTGGGCGTGGAGGCATTCAGGTTCCATATGACATCCTGTGGCACATTTGTCCACAGATGTTGCATCTGGGCTTGTAGATCCTGCACCCTGATAGGTTGTGAAGCTGGTGTCTCAGCTGGTCCCATAAATGCTTAAGAGTCCCATAAATGGTCAATTGTCATTTGCAATGGCTCCCCAGGTCACTAAAAGTAGGATAATGTGTTGCTCCACTGCAAAAGCAGGATTGAAGTACTCACCTTAAGGTCTCCATACTCCAAACAGAACCTGGATTCATCACTTAAGATTATATGTTTTCAGTCCTGTTAACCATGTGCAACCACTGCTCCCAACAACTCTTAACAGCTTGGTTAGAATGGGTTAGAAGGCAGGCACTTCATCCAAACAACCGTCCTGCATCTCACAGTCCAGTGATTCACCCTCTCTCAAAGTCTGTCAACTGGGCAAAATGTTTTTGAGTGTGTGGTAAAAGCATGTCTAGCAGTAAACAATCTCACAGCAAGAGACACACTACCCAAAAGTAGCCTCTGCCTTTTTATAGGACAATGGAAAAGCACATTTACGGCTTCTTAGGCCAGTACCTGTTGGAATAAGACCACACCTGTAATCATTTATATATCTGAGACATAACTAAATGCTGACTTGTCAGTTTGGCTGCATTATTTATTAGATTTTTTTGTCAGTGTGTAATTAATTACCCCCTTACCCCAAAAACGGTCATTCAGTCATATAAATATGAGCTTTGCTATGTTAGTTTGCAAAGAATGGGCCAGTCCCTCCCTACTTGAAGGCAATGTTCAAAACCTGATCTTTACCAAGAGCCCTTCAAGCATCAAGTACTGCTTGGTTTGACCCACAATCTCACAAGATGCATGGAAGACAAGAATCCAGATTCTTTTCTGTTCTGGCACCGAAGTGGTAGAACAAACTTTCCCAGGGGGTCCAAACACCTGAGTCACTTGAGTCTCCAAATGCTGAGTGAAGACCCATTTCTTTCAAGAACATTATACTAGGTCTTATGTCATGAAGTGTAATATGCTGAGCACAGAGTATTGAGGTGTCCATTCTGACATTTGTATTTGGCAGCATCTAAGTTTAGGGAATCTCAGGATTCTAGCCTGTACACACTAGCTAAGGATATTTTCTGAGTAAACTGCAAAGCTGGATAAGAGTGTCTGCCAAATGCCATAAATGTAAATGTAAATGTAAATGTAGTTAGAACCTGAGATCCACACTTTGTGAGCAGGTACATGCTGTTTTCTAGCCTTCATAAATAATGATCAGAATAACCTACAGATGTGATAAAACTAGAAGACTTTCTCTGTCTAACCACAATTGATCATTGTGTAATAAACTATCACGAGTAACTGAGCTCCAAAAATGTGAATTAAATCCCAGTTTAAATGCCAAAGGAGTATTCCAGTACATGTTGACTGCTCTGTACATGTGTACAATTCCTCAACCTGCATGCAGACTCTGACTAATCAGTGAGAGATGATGGAGCAAATGACATCACTGACTCAGATATTAAGCTTCTTTTAGATGAACTGTGCCTCACCTTGGTGGTCAGCACCTTGGTGTAGCTGGTTGCAGTTAGGGGAGGAGGCAAGAACAGAGACGTCAAGTCGGACATCACCCCCCACATGTGAACTATGGTAGAGTTTGCATTATAGCAGAAAATATAGATATAATTGAAGTCCCTCTGTTATGGTAAAAAAAAACAAAAAAAAAAAAACAGAATATAATAAATAACAAAGCTAAAACCACACATTCAATAACCTGTATTTGTTGCAGGTTAAGCCCAGTGTATTCCAAAAGCACACTTGTAGATGACCACAAACAACCAGTTGACATTACACATATCAACAGGCTGTCACAAATGCTTTTGGGAGGTTGAATTTATGTGCAAGGTCTTTTACTGGATGAAAAACAGAAACAGGCACCAAAGTGCAAAGCAAAAAAGAGTGACAGTACAAGAGCTCATATGGATACCCGCTAATACTCAACAGAGACTAGACCAGTGTTTCCCAACCCTGTTCCTGGAAGCACACCTGCTCTGCATGTTTTAGAGCTTACCCTGCTCCCCACACACCTGATTCAACTAATCAGCTCATAAACAAGCCCATCTGAGTTGCAAGGGGTGTGTTAAAGCTAAAATGTGTAGGGCAGGTGTGCCTCCAGGAACAGGGTTGGGAAACACTGGACTAGACAAAGACTACAGGTACACAGGACTATAGTAATGAGAATAAATGACAAACAGCTGAGTGCTATTAAAAAAAATTGTGAAAAAAATCCAAAAGCAGTTCAGAGTCTTGGATAAAATGATAAAACCATCAAAGAGCAGAGATTTACAATTTAAATGTGATATTTAAATTGAAATTTCAAAAAAAAAATTAAGCGAAATTGATTTGTTACTGCAGAACTTCTAGACCAGGGGTCGGCAACCTTTAACACCCAAAGAGCCATTTGGCCCTGGTTTCCACAGAAAATAAAACACTGGGAGCCACAAATATTTTTGACATCTAAAATGAAGATAACACTGTAAATATTGTTTTTGCTTAGCTTTACGCATTGTATAAACAACTATAGTGTGCTGCTTATGAAATCCATGAAGTGCTGCATGGAAAGATTTTTATGTTGTATTATTTATGTTGCTTCTTGAAAAAAATAATATAATATATTATATATATTAATATAATAATAAAATTTATTAAAATGAATTAAAAACCTGAACTTAAATTATCCATTGTAGCAAACAAAAACAAAAAAAATGCAGTGAGCCATCATCCTTATATTGCCTTTGGGCTTTCGGAGAATGTAGTGGAGCCTGGACCTGAATTTAAATAATAAATTGCAGTAAAAAATGAAAAATAAATATTTGCAAAATATCTGCATAATATTTATTTGACCTGGTTAATGGGAGACTTCTGCTCCTGAACCTCTGATGAAGTCACTTTCACCTTTACAGGATTGTAAGCTGTGTCGGTGAGCAGGGTTTGTTTTTAATGCAGTTCATGATGGAGAACAGCTGCTCACATACATTTGTGGATCTAGATCCAGATCCAGATCAGGTTGACTTACACCTGCTGTGTTTTGGCAGGTAAATCGGCTTCTGCAAGTATGACACTTATTTTGAATTATATTTTGGAAAATAATAAAACATAATTTTATTTTAATATTTGAACACAACACAAATAAAATACACTTCAAATAAACACATAATTTATTTTCTCAAGCCCCACAGAGCCACAGTATAAGGATGAAAGCCGCATGCGGCTCTGGAGCTGAGGGTTGCCGATCCCTGTTCTTGCCAATGAGAATTAAGTTATGTCACCATCAAGCCATCTCTCGGTTCAACCAGCTCATGGGAAGCACCTGCGCTGAATGCATGAAACCTGCAGCCACCTCACTCTTGTGAGATTATAACTAAAATGCAGATGCAAGAACGACAAAAATAAATTTTAAAAATTGCATACACAGTACCAAGCAAGGCAGCAGTCAGTCTGCACAGTGCCCGGTTAAGTCAAACAAGCCTATTGGGTGATACAGGAAAATGAGAAAGGAGAGGCTGTTTGCTGTCTTTTTTTGCTCACACAGTGTTCAAATTTCAGAATAAAGGTCCCAAGATGGGATAACACTGCTACACACCTAACAAAAATAATAATGGGTATGTAGGGTTTTTTTATTTTATTTCAACTACTCAGACCACTTCTTGTATTTTGAAGGACTTCATTATAAATAATTGTGAAAAAAATCCATTATAATATATTATTATAAATGTCCTTGTTAAATGAATCATTACAAATTATGAACTAACAAGTGTTTAAGGTCTTATAAGCAAGAAAAACTAAAATTTGTAAGTGCATTCATAGAAACTGATACAAATATTCATATAAATGGTTTTCAGTTGGGCTGCTGGCTGATGGGGGCAAATCCCGTAAATTTGATTTCTGGCTAAACCATGCCTTTAACAATAATGGTAATGGCGCTTGTGGAATTGGCACTGGTATTATACATGCATGTAATAAACTGTAACGATAAGTTACCAGTCATATTCATAGAGATGCAAAACTCACATGCTGCTAATTCCACAGCATCGGCAGCTTCTGTCCCATTAATAACCCAATCAAACCTGTCTAGCACCTCCAGCGATGTCTCGTTCCGTCGTCACGCTACGCTGAGCCACAGTGGCGAGCTCGTAAATACTTGAGAGGAGATACAGATGTGTCAATTAAAGCTATGTGCACATGCAGCCAGAATACACACACATACACATAAACACCACAGCTTCAAGCTGGGAACTAGAAGCTTCAATATATATATATATATATATATATATATATATATATATATATATATATATGTTTTTTTTTTGTTTTTTTGTTTTTTTTTGTTTTTTTTTCCCAGTATTACAAAGCTCAAGGATATTCTCATTAACACATTAATACAGTAGGAATTAGCCATGTTCGGGGAAGAATGTCTTATGGGGCAAATCAGTAGGGGGAAGAAACATAAAGAGATGGATGCGGTAACAAAAAAGCAACGACATGAAGAGAGAAAAGCCACAGGCTTCGTTTTTGCCTGTGGGTTGCAAAAGGATATTAATATTCAACATGAATATTGAAAGACCTGTGTAAAATATGCATATATTTATTCTTGTAGATGAGGATTGAACCATATCCATATAAACAGATAAGGTACACTGTGCGAATGTTTGTGAACCCCTTCTAATGAGTGCTCTTATTTAGTTTAAGCTATACCCATTGCTGATGCAGATGTGCAAATGTCCACACACGGCTTGTCTAGACCATGGTATTTGCTAACCATGGTACTGCCAATACAATAGGACTCTTTGGAGCAGATAGAAATGTAAACATTGGCTCCATACCTGCTAATGTCTGACATGGGCTAGAGAGGTATAAAGCTCCCGACACTGGGATGTGGAACAGTGGAACTCTGGAATGATGATGCTCCATCCAATACTTTTTGGGATCAGTTGGGGAGTTCTGGATGAGGGGAGGTGGTGACCATTCAACATCCTGATCTCACTAACGCTCTTGTCATTAAATGCAATCAAATCCTCATAGCAATCCTCTAAAATCTAGTAGAATGCCTTCCGTAAACAGTAGACACTCAAACAAAACGTCAGTTCTACCATAATAACATTAGCAACTATAACTAAACTAATGTAATGTTCATTTACCTTGGAAGTCAGAGCTCAGAATGATGTCACACAATGGTTGATTTGTAGAAAAAGTTATAATTGTTAACGTTGTCCCAAGTTAAAGTAGTTAACTGGTGATAGCAATGCATTAGGCAGCATTTTGCACATCCAAGAACCACAGAAACATGACCACAGGCAGATGTTGGACAGCACTGATGTGACGACTGACTTACGGAGACGTGAATAAATAGATATGCTAACAAACAGTATAATACTACTATTTTTACTACTGTTGGTGAGCAGACAGCTTAGAGGTTTACAATGAAAACACAAGAGTGTGCTAAGATAATCAGGTTGTGCGTTTCTGGATATGGATGGAAAATATGGATGATAAAGTGTATTTGTGTGTAAGTGAATATAGTGTTCAGATTACATTAGATTAGATAGATTTCACTGGACGCCTCTGTAACTCAGACTGCCTGACTACATCAGTAAATTAGTTCTCAGTCCTGCAGTCCTAATCTTCTGCCATTTAGCAAATGGATGTGATCTCCTTGAGATATTAACAATTTTCTAGTTGCTAGTGTGATGAGTGCTGCTTTCTGTTGCTTTCTGCCCCATGGTTGCAGATCTCTGTGATGACGTTGTACAGAAACCAAACCCGTTTATAGGCATGAGCATATGATGTCTGTTTATTCCAGCTAAGGCCATTCACGGAACAAGCCTATAAGCAGAGACACACTTCTTTGTGTGTGTTTGTGTGTGTGTGTTTGTGTGTGTGTGGGGGGGTGTGTGCATGCACTGCTACCCCCCAACCCCTACCCCACCAACCCCTATTCCCCAACCCTCTAAGCCATGTCAGGCACAGCTCTCTCTGTCTGTGTGGGAGGGTAATGTTGGAGGTGGGGGCTTGGTTGGGGGGGTGGGTATCGGCAGGCGGTCGAAATGATGATGATGAAATTAAAATTCTGCGGCCGGCAGAAGGGGCTCACGCGTTTCCACCAGCGGGCCCGCGCCCGCATCGATCCGTTCCAGCATTTGACTTTCAACCATGACAAAACTGTGGGCAAATTAATTGTTCTCCAGGATATTAGGCATCAGAGTCCATTAATCCTCTCTGGAGCGGCACACCATGTGAATACTAATCACTCGTTCACACTCATCCTCCCCTCCTCCCTCTGTTGCTCCCTCCCTCTCTCTCTCCCCTGCCTCTATTTTCCACCCTTTATCTGTTATGCCTGCTTTTCTCTGCCTTTTCCTGCCTTATCACTCCTGTTTAGGCTTTTTTAAGTGTGGCTGTGTGTTGTGTCTGTGTGCATATTAATAATATCAGCAGCAGAATTTATTTGAAATAAATTAATTGCTGATTTTTTACATTTATACTAATTGCTGATTTATATTGGTTTATATTGTGTTGGTTCACATTCTGTTTGGCAATTTTGAATCATCCTGTTTGGTACAGGATGAACTGAGACGGTACAGCAATATAACAGTATTTAACTCAAACATGGCTTGTCTTATGCAGCATTAGTTCTCCAGAGCATTGTCCTCCTGGGTGCACCACGGCTACATAGTGCATTTTCTGGTTTGACAAAGCAGTAGTAATGATACAGATGCTGTTCTCCTTTTTACAGGTCAGTGGAGAAGTGATTTTAAAGCTGTTATTTTAAGGTAAAAATGTTACATTTAGATAGTAATGTAGTAAAGGGTAAGCAAGTAAACTAGTAAAGGGTAACCAACCACAGAAAATTGTGCTTGCAGTGTTCACCTGTCCAGATTTAATGCACCAAACATATATACAGCAAAAAGCCTTAAACATCCTTTGATTTCTATTGTTGTTGTTGAAATGTTCACTACACTGAATGTACATTGAAACAGTTTTATTTGTATTTATCCCTAGTGCAAGATGTAAGGTGAGCTATTTTTGTTTGCTCCATCAAATCTAAACTGTACTGCTCTCCAGCACCATTGAAGAGCAGTGCACAGAACATAGAGTACTTCATTCCACATTTTTACAGTTTGTCCATAATGGATTAAATGCAAAAATCTTTGCGGGGTTGTCAGATCAGTGTAAACAAGCTTTGCCACCCATAAACAACCAAATAAAGTTTATGTATAGTAGATAACATTTTGAAATGAAGGCTCATAAGCTTTTCAAACAACCTTCCCCTAGCCATCACATCTGATTGCAGGACGTTTTAAAGTAAAGAAGTTCTTTCACATAGAAATATGTTTTTTGTTAAGGCAGCCTTAACACGAGGCTGGTTGTCAGCCTAGCCAATCCATTAACATCAGTCTGGCTGTGATGTTTGTCTGGTCAACACAGATATACAGACATGAAGATTGTTTGTCTGTATGGCTGAAAATATGCAGGCACAGTATGCAGGCTTTCTTCCCTCTGTCCGGAAAAGGCTTTCCACTAGATTTTGGAACATTTCTGTGAGGATTTAATTGCATTCATCCATGAGAGCATTAGTAAGGTCAGGTATTGATCTTGGATGATTAGTTCTGGATCACAAAACCACTGCATCCCATCCCAAAGGAGATGATTTCACTCTTTCCAGGGAACCTAGTTTCATTGCTCTACAGCACAGGGCCTGGGGGCTTTATACACCTCTAACTGACACTTGGCTTTGGGCATGGTGACCCAGTTAATTGGCTTATGCTTAGGAAACCCAGCCATTAAACACTGTTTCACAATAGCAAGATATTAAAGTAAACTACTGTTGAAGATAGACCTACATAAGTGACTTAAAATCAGATACAGATACAGTTTATCCCCATTGAGTTTTTTAATATTTAATGTATCCCAAATATTTTATATCCCAATTTGGAAGTGCCAATTATGCAACCCTGTTAGGACTCTATTCCCTATCACATCAAATGCACTTGGGAGGGTGAAGACAAGTACAGGCCTCCTACAATACACGTGAAGCCAACCACTGCATCTTTTGAACTGCTGCCATCACATCATTGCTGGGCAGCCAACACACTCAGAGGAAATCGTTGGGTTCCCAGATCTGATACAATGGCTAACAGATGCCAGTATTGACCAGTATCACACTGGGTGTGATGTGAGGAGGGAGCGCCATCTACCCATCCTGAGAGAGAATGACCAATTTTGCTCTCTCAGACTCTTTCTGCCAATGGCAAGCAGAATGACCTGGGATATGAACCTTCAATCTTCAATCTCTAAGCAAGAGAAAGGAGTAGAAATATCACCCATTCTGTTGTAATTAGGAGTTTTCCATGACCATACAACTCTTGGATGATATAGCTCAACACATTCCCTGGAATTTGGATGTCATGCATGAATGATTGTTCCAAATACAGGTGCAAATTACTCAGCCTTTTTGTTATATTGGATTCCTCCACCTTCAAATCCAAGTCATCTTCTTTCCACCATGTTCTCTGTAACTTTATTGTATCCTTTGAGCCAGTCAATGTCTGTGATGTTAGTACAGACGCTTGCCAAATGTGGATCCATCATGCTAGTAGGGTTTTTCCCTATTTCTTGGCCAATGAAAACCCCAGCACTGATGTAGACGGCCAAGGACAGAAAGACGGGGCTATGTCTGCATGCATTAAATATATCTAAAACATTAAAAAAAATGAGAATACATTGCTTTCCTTAACTCTTAGAACCAGAGGTCCAGTTACAAGTTGCTTTCTAGGTTTCATATCTCAGGATCAGAGTAACCTACAGACATAATACTCATAACAAACTACAACAATCATGTTGTGATGAATAATCAGCAAGTAAAACCTGTAAAATTCACTTGTTTACAATTGAATTAAATCCCAGTTTGAATGCCAAAGGAGCCTTCCAGTGCATGTTTACTCCTCTGTCCACATCTACATGCTCAAGCTGCATGCAGACTCCAAGTGGTCAGCAAGAGGCGGGTGGGTCTAAAGATGTCACTAACCATGATATTGGGTTATAAATGAAAATGAGAAGGAAGGGGCTGTTTGGTCTCTCTATAGCACACACAGTGTTCAAATATCAGAATAAAAGTCCTGAGAAATGATAATACTGATGCATACATAAATAATAAACATAATAAATGATGTTTAAGTTGTTAGGTTGTTTAATTATTACAAATAACTCTTCAAAACTCATAATTTTTCCAAAACCTTTTATTTCCAACAGGAATATAGTCATTATAAGCAAGTACAAGTAAAGGCACAAGTAATTTCATCAAAACATGGTCAAATTCATACAAAAATGTATATTCTGTTTAATATTTACATCTAAAAAAAAAGACTAATTTGTGTAGCTTGGGATATCCTCTCTTTCCCCTTCAACACTGACTGCTTCCTGTGTGTACAGCACATTGGAATGTATTGGCATTTTGGATTTTGACAGATTGCTTCAAAATCACTCCAGTAATTGCCTAACTTATCTGATTGTCAAACAATAACTGCATGGATCTCAGTCCATTATTATTGATGAAGCACTGTATTTATTGGGCAGATAGTGTTCTAAGTACTGCTCCAGTAACCTAATTCAAAATTCAGTACCTAAGTCATTTAAGAAAATACTCAGAATTGCCTTAAATAATTGTAATACTACAGAAGACTGCTTGGTCATGTAAGCTACTTTAAATATTCAGCCAAACACCTCTTCTTACTTTAACAAACAGACCTAAAATGATTCTAAATTTAGATAACAGAATCTAACAGAACATAATTGGCTGAGATTAATCCCAGATTTTTCAAAGATAAATCATCATTTGGTTTACAGTATAGTTCTGAACTACTCAATGTATATCAATGAAACCATTTTAATGTGTTTACTTTTCTTAGTATATTTAAAGATTTTATCACTTGATTCAGTGACTTAAATACATGCACTGACAAAATAATGCACCATGAAGAAGCTGTTGGAAATGAATGAAACTTTCTATGTGTGAATGTAATGATGATATAAGGGATTACAATATTAGAGCAGATACGTTTATTAGAAGAAAAAAATGTGGGTAACTAGTTGGGCCACTTCTAGCCTACATACAAGAGATGCATGATACAGAGATACAGTTGGGCATGAAGGCATACAGTAGTTTTATGTGCCAAGACCCAGTGTGTAATCAGACCACACCAGTAATCATTTATCACATATGTATCACATATCTATCTGCCTGAGACAGAACAGCAATTGTATCAGGGTCCGTTTTGTCAATGACTGTATATGCTCTTGTATATTTCAATATTTACATATTAATTTGATATAGTCTGTAGTGGGATTTGAAAATGTTCACATGCATTTTATATGTGTATAACAGCAAAATAAAAAAGAAGAGAGAGAGAGAGAGAGAGAGAGAGAGAGAGAAATGTATGAAGCAATTGTTCAGTTATTGAAGAACAATTCATTATATGTATGAATAAAATACAGAATGTATTTTGAAAACCAGGGTGTTTCACAAAAAATGCCTCTCATTAGCAAAGTTCTTCTGAAGCAGGAGGAGGACAATATTTAAATTTCAGGATGTTCATATATAGCTTTGCTTTTCCATTAATGATTCATCCTGTTCCATTAAAGTTCAGGTTTACTATCTGAGGAGGCAAAATCTTACACTGAAATTTATGTACTTATGTAACATTCCCTTCTCTCTCTCTCTCTCTCTCTCTCTCTCTCATGCATGGAACAGATTGTGCATGCTATTTGATGGGTGTAATAGGCCTTTACAAACCAACATGGTGGGTAAAAAAGTGACAGTACGTTTAGCCCCAAATCATGCAGAAGTGTGTGTGTGTGTGTGTGTGTGTGTGTGTGTGGTAGAGAGAAGACAGAGAAGTATTAAGAGGATGGCAATTGCTGATTTATCTGCTAGTTAATTAACATAGAGTACATGAGGATGAGGGACGGTAAAGATTCTCAGACTTGACTGATATTATCTGTCTCCTTTGCTGTGCTATTATTTCTCTCTCTTTCTTTACATCATCTCACAGTCTACATGACTTGCTGCACAGCACTTCATTATATAATTTAAGACAGCATTAGAGCGGCATGTTATATTGTTCTCAGTACACTGAATCTTTTCACCTTTAGAACCCTAGGCTAATTTTTTTGGATGTTTCTGTAGCAGGAAGTACATTTATTCACCAGAAAATTGAAAACACATAGTCACACATGACAGAAATTGTTATTTTCAGGAGATCACAGGCTACTCAAATATGACTTCAGTTGACATGTAAAAATTAAGAGGCATTAAAACACTTTACATATCAGAAATCATGTTAGAAATTCATGGTCCAGAGTGTTTTTGAGTTACAATAATTAAAATCCCATTATTTTGTTTATTTGTAATGATTAGATTGACAATGATATTTTTCATTTCTACTTCATTTTTCTACATTCACAAAAAATGAATAGATTTTATTATTTTGTTATTTATGTATATATCAGTATTATCCACTCTCAGGACTTTTATTCTGAAAATTGAACACTGTACAAGCAAAGAAAGGGAGCAAACACACACTCCCTTTTCCTCCATTTTCCTCTGTAACCCAATATCTGGGTCAGTGACATCATCAGAGCAGTAAACATGTACTGGGAGACATTTCAACTGGAATTAAATTCAGTTAGAAGTGAATTTTAGCTGTTTTCTGAGCTGGATTGCTTGCTGATTATTCATCTCACATTGATGAGACCAGCCTGGTTAGATACACTAAGTTTATCATGTCCATAGATTACTCTGATCCTGTTTTATCCAGACTAAATATTTTCTAGTCCACACATTATTCACTGTGGTTGTAGCTAATTTCCTTACAGGCACAAGAAGAGATTCTGTACAATTTGTATTACATTACATATACCATTTGCTATGCTGTGTTCACACTGATTTGTTCTGCTACGTTCTTACAGAACACACTTTTTACACAGCTCGTTTTCTCAGAGCAAATATTTAATCTTGGGGGGAGGTTTTGTTTCAGGCAAATGCTGCATATAATCAGAGCTTTAAAAAATCATTCTTAGGGCAATAGATTTTCAGTTCATTACTTAGTATTCTGTCAAGGACAACATTCCATACAAAACGTAATACTGCATACTGTAACATATATTGCAATATACAGTAATCAGCCATAACATTAAAACCAATATCAGCTGAAGTGAATAACACTGATTATCTAATTACAATAGTATGAATGATATCAGGCAGTAAGTGAACAGTCAGTTCTTCAAGATGATGTGTTGGAAGCAGGAAACATGGAGAAGAGTGAGATGCTTTAACAAGGGTCAGATTGTGATTTCTTGGGTCAGAGCATTCTCCAAATTGGCAGGTCTTGTGGGGGGGGGATTCCAGTATGCAGTGGTCAGTAAATACCAAAATTTGGCCTCAAAATTTGCTAGCTCTTAAACCAATTGAGCATGTATGATGTGCTGAACTAACACTGATGGGCTGAAAATCACTGCAGTAATTGCCTAACTTATCTCAGTGTCAAGCAGCAACAGTTGTGGCTACAGACTGCATTGATCTCTGTCCATTATTATTGATGAAGCACTGTATTTATTGGACAGATAGTGTTCTAAGTACTGCTCCAGCAACCTAATTCAAAATTAAGGGCCTAAATAAGGTTATTAAGAATGCTTTAAAATGTAATGCACCTGCAGAAGACATGTTACGATTGGACATACGCCTGCTTACACATTAAGCTACCTTATATTTTTACCTCTTTTTACTGGGTGTGATGCGGAAAGAAAGTGCCATCTACCCATCCAGAGAGAGCAGGGCCAATTGTCTATCTTGGACTCCAGCATCATGAGAGAGCATTATAAGAAGCATGATTTGGGATTCAAACCTTTGATCTTCGGACCATAGTAGTAGCACATTATACTGCGATGGAGCCCCTAATAATGTATATTGAAATAGAAAATATTTTATTATAATACAGAATTTGGTTACAATTATTGTTTTACTTACAGTCTTGTTTTGTATAAAAAAGATCAATTATGAAACAAATGATGTAAAATGTTAATATTATGTGACTCATATAATTATAAAAAATGTTACTATTTAATTACATGCTGCAACATTGTTACTATGATAGTAATATTCATTGAAGTCTGGGCCATGTGAGGTTATTCAAGGTCATAGTCTGACTTTAAAGTGTGGGATGTATACTTACACTTTTGGACAATGATTTACAACCCCGCCCATGGAAAAGTAAAGGAACATCGCAAACTTTTCCTGCCTGATGTGAGCCAGGATTTACCCATAAACGCCCATAAGTAAGTTTACGCATTTGGAAGTGACCACTTACCATAAGGGGAAAGAGAGAGTGAGAGGAGTCTGAGTGAGACACAAAATTTAGAATTCTAGTTGTTCCAGAAGCCTTAATGTTGTAGCAACTGATTATTAATCTTACTTTATAGATAATTATGATATAAGTTCCCTTATTACTGTATTAAAATTTGGGCCATCTGCATGTCCCTGCTGGACAGGGCATGTAGAACTGGGGACATTGTTTGCCTCTGTTTTCTATCACTATATGAAAGAAACAGTGCTACATTTATTGTTGGGTGAATTATGATAGTGAGCGTGATAATGAGATGACCAGTCAGATCAGATTGTTATGGGCTTGTTTCAGCAGAATGACAGATGGCTGTACTGTCAAGAATATTCCCATATATCTATCCATTTGCCCCAAAATAAAACTCTTTGTTAAACATGTGTGTTTTGTATAACAATATAATAAATAAATAAAGAGAAATCACATTGAAAAGTCCAGAAAACCTGCCTTTTCACATTTAAAGGCAGTGAAGGGTAAATCATTATAAGGTTTAAATTATAGTGTGAAAGAGAGTGTTTTACATTTCAGTTATCCGTAGAGTTTAAAAACTGCCTATACAGTTCAGTTGTGTTTATTTCAACTGTTAGATTAAGTGTTCTCAGAAGTCTATATCGTACAAGATGATAAACTATTAAAGCAATAGAACACAAGAGGGAGTGTTTTTTTTTTTTAAATACAACACAGGTGTGATAAAGCAGTCATATTTCATCTCACCTGTGCTCTTATTTACAATAATACATTGAGTGTTCTATTACTTTTATACAATAATTTGGAAAATGAATAACACAATGAACTGAGTCATGAACAACGCTTTTAATGTGTTTTAATGTGAACATTTCCTTCCACCGAACTATAGTTCCTTCACTAGCAGCTTGTTGCTAAATTACAGTTAGGTGGCACCAAGATTCAGCCCTCTCCCCAGGGTTGAGATCGCAACAAGAATCCACAATAATAAAAGACAAACAGACAAAAAAATGAGTGGAAAACAGACTTTAATGTGTTATTCTGAGTAAAGAGCTGGAGAAGGAGATGCAAGCTGTAGAGTGAGTGAGTGGAGTTCATTACTGTAATTTATTCAAACAGTGCACAGGCAGACAATCCTCAAACTATAAACATGAAGTAACCCTTCACTGAGCTACAACAAGCCCTCACCAGATCCCCTGTGTTCCCAGTTTGTTTGAGTCTCGAAGTGTCCATGTGCATTTTTACAATGGCAGGGCAATTCCACGTTAGCAGTTGGACCTGTACTAAAATGAGAGTGAGCGGACAAGAAACCGGCTGCTCCATCTGTGGATATGCCACATTGTCTTAATCCATTCAGTTAAATTTCCCTGTGATGTTTTGACTCTTACTGTTTGACTCTTACTGAACTTACTGTCTATCACCTAATGACTGTAAAAGAAAGTTTACATTAATGTACATTTATTGGGTTTATTTGGGTGAATAAAAATAAGACACTGTATTTGTCTGTATACTTACTGGATGTGTTAATGCAGTGGTGGTGGTTGGTAAAACCACAGTGCAGCGTTTTAATATATAGTAACGACAAAAATAAGCCCATAGTTTGGGATCAACCCCTTCACCCCCATCCCTCCATTTCAGTGCTTTGATTATGGGGGCAGCAGTCTGAAGAGTGATGTCATGTGTACCTCTGGGGCATCAAGTTACCAGGAGACGGGGTCACAAGGGGTCACGCCAGACCCCTGGATTCATTGCTTTTCCTTCTCCCGCAGTTCTACTGAAAGACTAATTCTACCCAGCCATACGTTTCTCATATAGATGTCTAGTTCTCTCATTCTCTCGCTCTCTCTCTCTTTTCCTCCCCCACTCACCTGGAGCACATTCAACACTTGTACTGCTGAAGCTAAATGTGAAGCGGTGTTGTTTTTTCCCTTTAGCTGGGTGGAAGTAACTGGAGTGGCTGCCAGGATGGGTCTGTGAATTTGAGCAAAGTGTGTGCTTAAATAATGTCCTGATCAGAATGAACTTTAACAAATGTTTTACTACATTTTTTTGTGTTATTATTACCATTCAAACATAAACACATAACAAGATTACAGATGTGGCAACAATGGAACATGTACAATGTGCACTTTTGAGAGTATTTTGAGAGAATTTCTAAACTTGTTTCATTGAGAACATGCTTTTGATCTTGCAATGACTCTGACTTCTAAGAGTTAAAACAATCGCTCTTCATTATCCAATCAACAATGTCCTTTTCTTGATTCTCCAAAATAAGTGCCAGTGAGGTGTTTCTAGATGGCCTACAAACATAACCCCCACAATAGGTCAAAAAGAACTATCATCAGAGTATTAGAAGGTCGAATGATGAAAACTGCAAGTTTATGGGAAGAGTTAGATAGTAGAATGATAATGATAGGTCTTTGCTTGCTCAACACCTTCACACACACATCACAAGAAATATTGCCAGATTGATTAGATCCAGGATGATACAGAGTGAAAGACAGGAACTGAGAGGTGAATGACGCCTTTATTAATTTGCGTCATTAGCATGTGTAAGTATGCACTCAGATGCTAATGTAATCAAATGTCATTGCTGAAAATAAGACCTTCGCATCCGCCTGTTTTTGAAATGCTGGAGAATATGTCAGCACTGTGTTGGCATGTACTACATTATGGGAATAATAATATATCAATTGAGTGGTATTTTCAGACTAATTATTTAGCTGATAACTAAACATAGTTTTGTGAAACGTGTAAGGGATTTTAATATTACTCTATGAATGTTTTAACCATGGCCTTGGACTGTATATTTCTTTAATCAAAAAATCTAAATTCAAAATGCTGCGTCGTCCAAGACAAGGCTTAATCCCTGCTCTGCCACTATTTGAAATGGTTTTATAATTCAAATTGTAAAAGTAATTTGAACTTTAGAGTGATTGTTAAAATCATTCAAATCACTTAATAATTTTTGTCATATATCATATGCCATAAAAGTAGATCAGCCAGCTTTGAATAACTAATGGCACATTAAAGCAAATGTTCCTATAGCTTATGCTGATCACCATCTCGGACTTCTACAAGTGTGAATTTAACAGTTTGCTATATAAACCATTAATAACAAGTAAACAAATAGGTAATTTAACCCAAGGTAAATAACTAATATTATTGCAGAACACAGTGCTGGAAAAGCCAGCTTCATGTCTGAGACCTTTAGTGCTGTCCCACCTTGTTGAAAACATGGAAAACGATCTCAGTGGAATACAAACATGAGCACATAAGACAAGCAAAGGGGGCGAGGGTTACAACTGGTCCAAAAAAATAAAGTGAGGAATGGAACATATTACTGAGCAAATATAGTCACTTACTACTACAGATATACTGAAGTAGTGAAGTTGAGTTGATATTACATGTACATTCATTCCTGTCCAGTCAGTGTAACATTTACATTTAGGGTAGTGATGCCTCTCGGTAAGAGATCATTGACTGCTGGACATGACTCTATGATGCACTCACAGACATTTGACTGACTTTGAGAGGGGGGCGCTTTCATGGACTGAGAGAAGCAGCATAATCTAGGTCATTCTCACCAAGGTACCATCACTTTTGTTTTGCAATGGGAAAACCTGGACCGCTACAAACTGGAACCATTTTGGTCTGGAATAGTCAGATTTGAGGTGGGTGCTTCAGTCCTGCTTTGGCTCTGGAGCGACACACACATCTGAGGAGTGATCAGATTTCACACTTGGTGTCTCCCAGTAGTAACACAAAGAACACTAACACCTCTGCCATTTGTGTTCCCTCTTTTGGTATGACCTATAAAAGACATTTTTCAGCAGGATAATGCTCACCCACAATTAGCAAGACATTCCCAGGAATGTCTCCACTTGATTGCAACAATTCCTTGACCTGCCTGTTCACCAGATTTATCTCCAATCAGGCATTCACTGGACCAGCTGGTGACACCAGCTTCGACAACCTACAAATGTACAGGATCAACAGGCCCAGCTGCAAAATGTGGAAAATGTCCCACAGGATGCCTCCATGCCCAACCATATATCATCTTGTATCCCAGCTAGAGGCGGCTCAAAAGGGGACTAGAGCCTCCTTTCAATTTTAGTTTTCTCCAATAAACTTTGGCACTAATATTGTATTGTTTATACTAATAAAAATGTGTTGTCACCCCACACGTCTCTGTCTGTAATGTTAATGGCTGCTGTAATAAAACGTATGTCAGTAATGGAAAGTTTATAGGAGAAGAGGAAAAACACTTTTCAAACAACGCTCTTCAGATTGATGTCCATTAATGCAAAGAGATTTTATACCAACCCATTTCTACAGTGGACAATTCAGCCTGACATTTTCACACAATGTCAAGGCAAGCTGCTGTTTTAAAGCCAAACTGACAAATGCCCAACTTGCACCCAGTGTACTGCATAGTATCGTCTCATCGTTTGGACACTCTATATCAAATATCACCCATATTAGCACACATGTGCCTCCCATCAGACAGAACTGGCAGTTACTTCACAAATCCCCCACACATCTCACTAAAAGGACTTCATTCCGGGGCATTCTCTCTGGGCATGCCCACCTGTGTGCAATACCAGCCGTTAAAGCAGCGCACAGTCTGGAGGTTCCTTCAGCCCAGCTGTGTAAATGTTTTCAGTCTCTGTGTGACTGAAGCTGAATCTCCCCCTCCACCCCGTCCCTCCCTCCATTCTCTCTCCCCCTCTGTATTGCTCTCTTTTTTTGATCAGGAGCCAAGACAAGCCCGGCTCAGGTTGTTCTTGGCAGCTGCAGGGATGAAGGAATGTCAGCATGACTTTAAAAATATGACGCTTTGTAATTTGGACTGCCGAGCGAAAGCTGAGCCGCCTGTACATTTTGTGATCGTCTAATTATGCCCCAGCCGTCCTTTAGTTGCTGCCCTCCCCCTCACAGCAAACTCCCATTCTATCCCTCCATTTCCCTCCAGTCCCCCCTCCTTTTCTTTTCTTGATGCCAATCCTGGCATTAAGTTGTAAAGCTGGGTACTTACTAAGCAATTGTTTGGTACCGTTACTTTCCAACCCGTAACTCCATGTTATCTCTTGATTTATTTAGGTAGTGATTTACGAGTCTAGTCTCATTTACAGTGTATAAAATTCCGTATAGGCCTATGTTAGGTTTTTTTTTTATTATTAAATTAGATAATACAATACTAAGGAACAGTATGCAAATCACCTCTCATTTTTTTCTTCACCACTTCTAGATGAGTGTTTTCTCTACTTATGTCATCCAACATCCAACTATCTTGGTCAAAATAATATAGACCAATCCACACCACATTACTAAAGATGTAAGTTCTAATGATATAGCTAGATGCACCACAATCACAGATTTTTATACACATCGAGCAGTCAATGGAACTCATTTACCGGTGTCTTCTTAAGAATGATCTGTAATTTGTTCTTTAGAAAAGTCCAAACAAAATGGTTTTAAGTCACAGAATTGTTTAACACGCTGCTCTTATAATGGTGGAAACAAAAATTAATCAAATCGCAAATAAGAAAATGTTTGTGAATGTGAGCACTTAAGGCTGCATTTCAGGGCATTTTAGATTATGTAAAATGAATCAATAACCGTGGAGTGTTGTATTTTTGACTCACCTTATCCATACCTACAGAAAGCACACATTTACTTTTCTTACATTTAAGATATCAAATAATCAATCACCATTCATTTAAGAGGATGTAGACTGAAGTTTCAGTGTTGTGTAGCTTAGGGCTCATACAAAGAATAGGGATTCAAAGAAACAGTAAAAAAATAAACAGATGGTGTTTACTAAAATATGAGATAAATCTTATACAATTTAAGAATAAAAGGAGAAGTTATTAAAAAAAATAAACAATTAAAATTACAGTCCAGTTAAAGTAAGCTGGTTGGAGGTGACAGGTGATTAGAAGTTCATTAAAAGTTCAAGTGAAACCTTACAAGGAATACAAGAAACACTTGAATGTACTGTTTCCACATTTAGCCCATTAACACAGTGAAACACATACATTAGTGAATTCACACACTAGGGGGCAGTTAGCACACATGCCCGGTGCGGTGGGCAGCCCTATCCACGCTGCATAGGAAACAGCTGGGGAGTTAAGTGCCTTGTTCAAGTGCACATCAATCATGTCCTTATAATTAATTATAGAATTACAACAAAGAGAATAATAAATACAAAATTAATGAAAATAGTAGTGAATTAAAATAATATGAAGATGATTATTTCAGTCAATTTACAGGAAAGATATAAAATATATACATATACTTTGTATACATGCTTCTATACATAGATACTTAACTAATACAGTCACTGTAAAAAGTGAACAGTGAGGTGTGGTGAGTTAGTGACTGACACGACTACTGTGTTTAAAGGGGGGATCTACCAGTCATTTTTCCAGTTCTGTGTTTCATAAATATAAAATATATAACTGATCATCTTATCACAGTGTGCATGTTGTCAAAGTCTGGGATATATGTTAGGTGGAAACTGGACAGTCAATTCATGTAGATCATTGTGGGCCAACATCTCTTCAGATTTTAGATTCAACTCTAATACACCCCACCGGATCCAACTAATTATATAATATAATAATGAGGTATTAGATTAAGGTTGGAGTTGGAACCTGCAGTAATAATTCTCTTCAGGAACAGGGTTGGTAACCCTTGTGTTACAGTAATATACTTTATAATTTATGTAAAGGAAAGAGTAAGTCATCCACACCAGCTACAATATATACAGACAAGGATACATTACGCATTTCTCTGGGCAGTTTTATTTATTTATTATTTGTCCAAATCTTTCTGATACTCAGAATTTTACAGCAGGGGTAAAAAAGAGAGAATAAGCTGTTCCACATATCAGTGTGTGGGTTTTGTCGTTGTTAAGGGGAGGGGTAAATGCTCTTAATTTTCTGCCACACAAGTGGAAATGGAAGTACGCAGTTAGTCTCCCAGCCTGCAGCTCAAGCGTAGATGTGTCAAATATTTAACAAATGAATGAGTTTTTAATCTGGGGCTCAAGGGAACGTAGCAGCATGATAAGACTCTCTCTCTCTCTCTCTCTCTCTCTCTCTCTCTCTCTCTCTCTCTCTCTCTCTCTCTTTGTTTTTCCCTTTTCTATTTTTTTGCATAATTTCTCTGGAGTGCCTGCACCAGCTTCTCCTGCTTTGTTCAGAAACCCCACTGTGATCTGAAACGGTGTTGTGGAGAACTGGAGATAGAGAGAGCTCGAAAGCAACAGCATTCAAATACCACCACACTTAAGCATGAGCTGGACCTGAGCTGGCCATGCCAGCGAGGCTAATTGTATTCTCCACTTTTATCTCCACTTTGACTTCTAATTAAGCTAATTGATAACTTCAATGGCCAGTGTGTGTGCTAGTGTGTGTGGGTGTGTGAGCTAATTGGGCTCATGTTTCTGCTCTTTTCAATAGCAGCCATGCTCAGGTCCAATGCCAGTCGACTCCAGTTAAAGCCTTGGAGGGTTCAATAATGGATCACAAACGTTGTCCCACCTTTGATTAGTTAGCCCATTAAAGATCTATTCTCTTAACGCCAATAAGGAGGGGAAATAAATGTGTTTTAAAAGTCACTGCCAAAAAGAACACACAGGCATTAGTAGTGATTAGAATACTAAAAAGCCTTTAACAAGGCTTTGGAAAACCATGGGAACATCTGCTATTATGTAATAGTGTTTTTAATGACCATTTTAGACAACATAGGTTTTTGCAAGGTTTTTGATCTTTCATGCAAAAACCTAGTATGTACATTTAGTGTTTTCACTTTTTGACATAATGTTAATTTGTCAGTTGTTCTTTACACAGTGTTATATTTCCATGATGAATTGACACATTTAAATGCTCCAATTGTAGTGATTTACATTCAAAGTTAAGTAGTTTTTTCTTCTGTAAAGTTGTTTTGTGAAGATGTGTGATAGAGTTCGGAACCCTAGTAAAGTTAGACACAGGCAACTTACCAGCAGTAAAACCAGTACAATAGCCAAGTAATTACTGGGAGTCGTGTCAAGAGAAGCTGATACTTCACCAAAATAACATGTTTCTTGTTATTTTTGTGTAATGAATATAAAATACCAGGGAAATATTTATTACATGATTTTTACATGGGGTAAACAGCTACCCTGGGTTAATTTAAACAGTGCAGAGTTGTTGTCAAAGCTAAATATTTCTGACATTTATTTTCAGACTCTGATGATATATGCTGATGATATTACATTGTCATCCAGATGTTTACAAATATATCTTGTGTTTCATTGGTTTGGCTTTGTTACAGTTGTTACATTGTACAATAGAGGAATTAAACAATCTATAACATGTCAGTGGTGCATAATAATTTTAAAGCTATTATTTTAAGGCAAAATTGCTACATATTGTTTCTTTAAATTGGAGACAATTTAAAAACACTTCGTTGCTTTCAGGAACCCATGACCGTTCTCCAAGCAACTATGTTGCTTCTGTTGTTTAGCAAGTAAAATAAGGAAGTTCTCTGCTTACAAATAAAGCAGTAATTCTAACCATATCTACCAAACGAAGAGCTCACTAAGAGGATGGGAAGTAGGCTGGTAAGCCAACAGCTTTCCTCAACATTCATTTGATTTCTCAGACTTGTTTCTCTCAGGTGTCTAAGTTCCTCTCAGGTATCAAAGTGCTTCTCCCTACAACTTCACCAAGCAACAGTTTCGTGTCATCCAGTCCACTGGCCCCTATTTATATCCATGATGTCACACCCTCCAAATGAGCAGCAGAGAGAGAGAGAGAGAGAGAGAGAGAGAGAGAGAGAGAGAGAGAGAGAAACAGGCACACAGAAATGGATACAGCAAACAAATGAAGTCAGACTGTGTTAAGAGAACTGGACAGTCGGAATGTGAGTGTGTGTCCTGGCTGCTGTCCCAGGTGTCAGTGGCGGAGGCCCCATGCACAGGGTGTGCTCTTGTCCACTTAATAACTGCCACGGAAAACACAAGCCAGAGTAACCAAACAGACAAACAAGCTGGAGCCCAGTTCGTATTAATCAACCGGTGCAACGTCAAAATCAGCAAATATATACAGCTCCTTTCACAAGGAAGAAAAAACAAAGTGTGTGTGGGCAGGGGTAGGGGGGACATCAAAAGTGTGTGTGTGGGATCTGTACGAAACTGTCTGTGTGTGTGTGTGTGTGTGTGTGTGTGTGTGTGTGTGTGTGTGTGTGTGTGTGTGTGTGTGTGTGCGCTGTGTAAACCTGGCAGAGTGGAGAAGCCTGCCACAGACATCAGCCCCGCCATTTGCATATTCACGGCTCAATTTGCACTTGGCTATGCAAATGTATGCAAACAACGTTTCAGAACATTTCAAAAATAGAAACCTGCATTCAAAATGACACTGGGCTTCTTAGTATTCAGCCGCTACTCAAAAATAAATAAATAAAGACTGAAGACAAACTAACAGAAGAAAAAAAATGTTTAGTGGAGAGTGTGGACGATAGGTTCTTCATTCACATCACAGTGTATTTACTTACTCCACTGCTGCTTCAGCACCAACCATTTTACTGGAAATCTCAAATAGCATCTTAAAAAAATGACAAAGAAATTGTGACAAGCCACAAGAGCTTCATGGGTAACTGTGGGTAGGTGGAAAAAAGGCATTATGTGTCAAGTGACTTGCACAGCTGATGCGCTGACTGACTAAATGTGCAATGAATATTTAATAAAATGAATGCCAATGTTTATGATCAGAGTTCTGATTGGTCAAGAAACATTAAAACAATGTTCTGTGTCAAATATTTAGTGCTCTTTACAATATTCTCAGCTTTTTATTGCTTTTTATTCAAATTCCCTACCCCCTAATTTGGAGGTGACAATTAGTCAACCCCATTAAGACAAGCACATGCCTCCTTCACAATACAAGTGAAGCTGCTGCCCCTTTTTGAATTACCACCATTGCATCATTGTTGTGCAGCCGGCATGCTCACACGAAAGCACCAGGTCCCCAGCTCTGATACAACAGCTAAGAGTCGGCCTGTGCTAACCAGCATTGCTCTAGTTGTGATGTAGTGAGAGTGCGCAATCCACCCACCCAGAGAGAGCATGGTCAATTTTGTTCTCTCAGACTCTGGCTACCGAAGGCAAGCAGCATGACCTGGCATTTGAAACAGCTGATTCAACGGATCATAGTGCATTAAACAACTGAGCCACTCTGAGCCCTTTCTCAGCTTTATCAATAACAGTTCATGTTATTGATGTAATTATTCAAGCTTTTGCATTAAAAAAGTGAAGTGGCTCCTTTGGCATTTGAACTAGGATTTAATTCAGTTGAAGAAATAGTGAATTTTAGATGTAATTTATCACACAAATTGATATGTGTATCATGTCTGTAGATTACCCTGATCCTGAGCTGTGGAGCCCAGAAAATGGCATGTAATTGTCCACAAAGTTAACCAGCATTAACCATCTGCTGCTCAAAAAACTGACTGTGTATTTCCATATCTCTGTACCTCAAAGAAAGCCTTGATTCTCTAGTTTCCCCATTTTTAGTTTTCTGGCTTGGACGTAATTGCTTTTTACATAGTATTTCATCATAAAAGAACAAAACAATAGGACTGCCGCGGTTAGTCGGCATAATCAATTATGGTGATGATGAAAATCAATATTTGAAGTCAACACATTATTTTTTTTATTTACTTCTGATTTCTAAAACACTTAAATTCAAATAATAATTGCTTTCAGGTTCAGTCTTCTGTTGGCTCTATTCAGTGCTGCAGTTTAAAAGTCAGCAGCACAAGCGCAATGCAGCACCTGCAGAGATTTTTCATTATCCTGCTTTAAAAGTTAAAAAACACATCATCATCAACTTAGTAGTTACGATTGTTACAATAATTATTATGTTAATAATAATGACTGAGTTCTCTCTGAATTTCCCACTGACTGACTCTAATGAATCTGACTGACTGACTGAATCTAAACTTGCAGTCATCAGGTCATCTGCTCTGAATGGAGGATGCATAACAACAGAGTAATAGATCCCGAATGGCTATTTCTGAACAAACATGGCCAAACTTCCATTTGTTTGACAAAATCATTGTCATCAGTGTCAAACTGGTTTCATGTTAGGAAACATCTCAGTAATTATGAGTAAGTAAGTAGCTCTGATGACAGCATTCAAAGATTGTAATACTTTATAAAACAAATTTAAGAAGTAGATTTATGTTTTTTTTCTTTCTGAAGAACTATTCAATACAGCAAGACCTGTACCCCAGGTGGCCTTGCCTTCTTCATCAGTCGCTCTGCAGCTCTTCAACACATGGAAGACCCCCACCATGGTCCACGATTTTTGGAGGTGAAAGTTTGCCCAGACTTCGAATGAATGGATTGGTGGGTGGGCTCTGAGAAATCCACTTTGCCCCCTCCCAAACTCCCATTCATCTGAGGCTAGCAGGCCCAGCTAATCTGCTCTGCTGGCATGGCTGTCTGTCTGCGGGGCCACCGCAGGGTCCGGTGCTGGCTCACCGCTGGCCCACTGGAGCTTTATCTCCTCCCCACGCAGCTCAGGATAAACAGCTCCATATGGAGCTCTAATCCCCCACTCTCTGCCCGCTGTTCAGCACCCAGCCTCTCTGTTGTTCTTTCTTAGCATTTTTTTCTTTCTCTTTCTTTCCTCAGTCTTTCTCTTTTTTGTAATTGCTGAGTGCTTCCAGGTATGTCCACAGAAGTTGCAAACATTTGGTCGTTAACTTCAAACTTTCAAACTCCTCAGGTACCAGGGCTTCTGGACTTTCAGAAGTTCAGCACTTCTTTTATAATGGTTTCTTGTTCTGTGCTTCTTGATGCCTGTAGAATTTACTACAAACTTGTCTCCAACTTCAACCTTCTAGCTCTTCAGGAACTAAAACCTTTGGCCTTGATCTCCATTTTTGCTTTATCTGCTGGTTTTGTAGTCTTCATAACATTTATAAGCTTAATTGGTGTAGAAGTTTGTTGTTTAACTCTTAGATTAAAATTCTATGTAGAAGAGCATTGTTCCGTCACACTGGGTTTTTGTCCACATTTTTTTCCATGCAAAATTCCATGCATTTCAATGAAATTCATAGTGACAAAATTGTCATACGTGACAACCTGCAAACTTTTAAACCTGTTCAGAGCTCTGTTTGACCCAACATGGAGAAAGCACTGATTGTTGTGCTTTCAAAACAGGAAAGTAAATACAGTTACCAAAAAATAAGTACAATTTCTATTTCTATTTCTTTTTTTCATTGCATCACAATTTTCCACCATAGTTAAATAAGTGAAAACAAGCACATGTGAATACATACATGTGAAGCCACATGTATAATACATAACTGTGCTCCTGATTTAAAACATCCAGAGTTGCACCAAAGTGCTTTACAAAAACTAGAAGTAAATAAGGGACAATTTGTAAAACATAACTTAGTACACCATAAAATTCATATTACACCATCCTCAGTTATTTTCAAAAGCTAGCTCATATGTATGTTTTGACCTTTCACTTAAATATCAGTAAGGAAAGAGGACATTGAATCTTGGTTGGAAGGCTGTTCCAAAGACACCCTTTAGTCAATTCTTTTTGTGCAGATTACAAAATACTACACAAGTGAGATGTGACATGATAATTATCTGGTCTTCTGTGGTTTGTAACTGGGGAAACAATATGGAGGACTGTTTACCCTGCTCACAGCCAAGACCCTTTTCGCAAGGCAATGCAAAATGTAAAAACCCAGTGGCTACATCTTTACTCTGTATTTTTGATTTTTTTCAGATATTTTACAAAATTTAGGCTGTCCAATCCAAACACTAATTGTTTTTTCAAATTGCCACACCTAATTTTCCAAGTTTTTCTTCAGAGTAGCCTCACAGCCACTTGGTTGTCAAGAATATTATCTCAGAACTTGAAGAAGTGCATTTCAGAAGCCTTTGCCTGAGTGTTTTGAGGCTCCAGTTTGCGTTTGAAGTTTGTGAAAACTACACAGTGAGACTGTGAAAGCAGTGAGTCTGCGAATCCTCCATTTTGCTGTTTCAATGAGCCTTCAGAAGCTTGTTAAAACATGCCACACATGACTGTGAGCACTGTCTGGTACATGGTGTTAATTTTACGACATGGACCCAGCAGTAAAAAGCGAAACCCTGGCTAATGATCTAGCCTAGCGCTAAGCAAAGAAACCACCACAGAGCGAGAGTTCCAACATAAGCGACAGCCTTAATCTGTCTTTATGAGACAAGCCAGCAGAGAACCCACAGTCAAGCCCTTCACTGTTTGTCTCTTACAATGAAAAAGCGCTGACTTCTCTGACCTTCCATAACTACAAATAGGACTCAATCAGTGTTTGGCTGAGGACTCCACATGAGAGTAGTTAATGAACACAAACCAGAAAATGAGTTGCTTGCTTAAAATGCTGCTAAATATATAGGCTCTTTTGTGGTTACGACCCTGCTTTACAGTTATTAAAGCACAAGGGCTATTGGCCAACAAGAAGTTGGTGTGTTTAACATTCCAGAAGGAGGCGAGAAAACAGGCCCGCAAGTCACAAAGTGCCCACTGGCTCTTTAAGATGGGGTTTAAGTGATCAGAATTTCATGCATGACTGCTATTGGCGGTATAATGTTACACTTTAAGAGTTGCTTAATGGTAGCCATGTGTGGATGTTGCTGGGGGTGGAGGGAGAGAGAGGTGGAGTAGTCGTGTTGAGTGGGGTCTTGAGAATGGAAAGCCAGTGCAGTAAAGTGATGTGTGTCGGTGTGTGTGTGTTGATGCAAGGTGGGCTTGGAGAAGCCCAAATGGGGGAGAGAAAGCAAGGGAGCACGGATAACTCTCACAGAGGCTTGGAAAAGGCCAACCATATGAGATTACAACATACCTCAGAAATGTGCTAGTTGGGGAAAGTTTGTGTATTTTGGGACGTGCTCCAAATTTTCCACAGACAACTTTTCTTTTCTTTTTTTTTTTTTTAGGAGGGAGGAGGTTGTGCTTCTCTTGCTCTTTCTCTCTTTGCTTTGCTCACTCCCTCTCTCACTCACCTTCCCCCCCTCATACTGTATTTCTCTTTTTCTTTTTCTTAATTTCTTGTTCTCTCTATTACCCATGTGACCCTCACTCCTATACCTCTTTCTTGCACTCTCACACTCCCTCTTCTCCTTTTCTTTCCCTCATTCACTCTCTTTCACTCTCACTCCAACTAATTGCACAGCAGACCGTCGGTTGAGGCATTTTCAGAAATTCACCTTTCTTGCACATTCCAGTCTCTCTTTTTCCAAATACACAGTGATGGTGTGTATATTATTGAATGAAAAGGATAACATATATGTATATTTTTGAATATGTGGTTGGATGTCGTTTTGTGTCCTTTTCTGTAATAAGTAAAAAATTAAATAGATTATTCTTTCAGATCATTTTAGAAATTCCTCAAACCCAAAATCCGCACTTTGCAGGCAGTCGCATGACATATTCTAGGCTTCATATGTCAGGATCACAGGAACCCCATAAAAAAAAACTACAAGATACCTAATCTTATGGTGATCCATGCTGGTCTCATCAGTGATGAATCCAGCTCAGAAAGCATTCACCGAGTATAAATGCCAAAGGAGCCTTCCAGCACGTTTGCTGCTCTGTCCACATGTACATGCTCAACCTGCATGCAGACTCTGACTGATTAGCGAGGGGGTGGGGTTAATGACCACTGACTGAGATATTGGGTTATAGAGGAAAATGTGAAGAAGACTGTTTGCTCTCTTTGCTCACAAAGTGTGAATAAAAGTGAGATTTGATAATACTGATGCATACCTAAAAAGCAAAAATATTAAAGGACACATGTTTTGTTTTGTTTTTTTATTTTGACTGCTGTAAAGTATTTCAAAGTTATGTTATCAATTATATTTTGTTTGAATATCCTTGTTGATTTAATCATTACAAAAAAGATCATTAAGATTATTGCATTTTCAGCTCAAAAACATATCAAATAAAAACAAATTTGAGTAGCCTAGGATATCCTGAAAATAATATCATCTGGCATGTGTGGTTCATTTGAACTGATTTGACAAAAAATGACAAAAAAAGAATTAGGACTATTCAAATGTGCTGTGTACCATGCATCCACAGAAGGGTATATGAGCATCACAAAATAAAAAAAAATTAATACTTTTTGTAGCAATTGAACTAACTTTACTACTCAACTCCATCATTGCACCATTTATTTAAAATATGAGAACCTAAAAACCTAAAACTCCTCCAGACTCATTCAGCTGTCCAATGTTGTTGCTTCGGCAGGAGTTCAAAAAGATGGTGACTGGTTTGATGTGAATCAGAGGAAGTACTGCTGCTGAATATTATGAAACATTTATTTTTTGCTATGTTCTCAAATTTCACCCTAAATCTTCACAAATTATGGAAACTTCACACTAGACTTCAGACACCTTGGATTCCGTGCGTCTCCACTGTTCCTCCAGACTCTAGGAGCTTGAGTTGAGACTGTAGGTCTCTTGATTTCCAAATTAAATGCAAAATTTACTTTCATCTGAAAAGAAGATGTTGGAGCTCTGAGCAACCATCCAGTTCTCTTTCTCCCTAGTCAAGATAAGACATTTCTGATCCTGTCTCTGCTTCAGGGGTTTCTTGATATAAGGAATGCTGCAGTTGTAACCCATTTCCTGGAGATGTCTGTGCCTGGTAGTTCTTGATGCACTGACACCAGCCTGGTTCATCATTCTGGTTGTACCTTTTCCCACCACATGTTCCCCTTCCAGTCAACTTTCCATTAATATACTTTGATACAGAACTCTGAGAACAACCAGCCTTTTCAACAATGATCTGTGGCTCACCCTCTTTGTGGAAGGCGTTGATGATCATCTTCTCAACAACTGTCAGGTCAGCAGTCTTCCCGAATGATTATAGTTTAGTGTGCTCAAACAGACATGAGGTCGGTTCCATTCTGAAGATAGCTGTCCAGGTAGTTACTGCTTTCAAAGGCAGCTCTCTCATAAGGCAGCATTCTAACAACAAGGTACCTTATCAGGCAGCACTTTTGGGACATCCTTCAGAATCAGCATATGTCACCACCTCTTGTGCATGAGCTCTGTTTACTCACAGCACGCTTTCACTCAGGTTACCATTTAGTTCATCTCAGAATGTCCCAGTCAGACAGGATGGATCCCAAAGTGGCCACCGAGATTTACCTTGCTATGGCGCTTCAGTGGGAGTGTGTGAAGAGGAGAAGGTCGAGTTACGGAGGAGGCATTTCTACCACTGTTCTCTCCAAAATCTTACTGATACAATTAACATGTTCTTCTAATTTAGTTAAGATACTCACTTTATGGTGTTATATTCGTTATGATTTATGACTTACACAATGTTTCACACAATGAACCCTTACTAATGCAATAATGGTTTCACACACTTGCTTACAAAAAAAGATACTGAAAATAACTGATGTAAAATCACTGCTTTCACACAAACAGTATAAAAAAGATTTATACTATTAACTATTACTGGAATTTGATACAATTACCTCCTAAAATGGTATATTTACTTACAGTCAGCAAATCCCTTTTAAAGAAACATTCACACTTCAGATGCTTTAGATAAAAATGTTTAAAGTGCTTCATAAATCTGTCTATTTGAAAATAAGTGTGATATTTTCTTGAAAATACCCTCAAGCTATAATGTGATACTGCAATAAGCATGATGAAAAGAAAAGCAAGATGAACAACTTTTTTTTAGAATTATTAAAATATACAATGAATAGCAGGACAGAGTGAAGACACACTTCCTCATCTGCCTTTATAAAGACCTTGGTCTCTCTTTCATCCCTGGGATCAAAATATAATCAGAATTAGTAACAGTAAACGATCATAAATCCATACATTATTTACACACTTAACAGCTACATCACAAGCTGCAGTAATTTAGTCATCCAGCCAAATCTTTAATATAAGATGATCTATTAGGCGAAATTCACTAAACAATGACAGAAATTTACTCGTCTCGTTACCTCGTCTCCACCAGAACTCTGTCTGCCATGTTTTTAAAACATGTTCATTAGAACACTGAGTGGTGAACTGCATGTTGGGATTGCCTTCAGAATTCAGTCAGAATAAGGCCATGGCCTAGTTAACAGCATATGCTGCCTTCAGAAAAGGACAGTCCTTATCTCGGGAACGCACATATGATGCCCAGAAATGCTGTCCATATAGTATTTATACAGTTCGAATAGTGATTTTTTTAAACTGAATTCTAATAATTTGAGAAACTGGCTGGACACATTTATGATATTCTCTAGTACATGCTACACTATATACACCTTCCTATCACTTGTAGCATGAAGTTGGACCTAACTAGTGGGTGGAGTGTTGTTAAACACTGCTGTGGCCAATATGAAATGGCAAGTATTAGAATAATAAATAAATACCCCATACATGTTGGATCTGAAAACCACTTACAAAGTTCTGGGCTGGGATTTTGTAGAAAATGTATGTTTTTACACAGGGGAAGATGAAGGGATTCCTTCACATGTTCCCACCCTACTGAGGCATAAAGCGTGCAGATAAATCAGATGAGATAACTGACTTGGCCCACACTACATGATGTAGGGATTAGACAGAAAATGACTTAGCCACTGTTTTTATGAAAAGCAGTCAACCACACCCTGAGAACATGTATTTCATACACATTTAGAAGATGCTTACATATAATGCAATGCTTTGTAAGTGACAGTTACACTAAAAATGGTTACTGTGATTCTATATGTGGCTGTTTATTACTGTACATTATTATTATTATTATTATTATTATTATTATTATTATTATTATTATTATTATTATTATTATTAGGGCAGATTATTATTATTATTATTATTATTATTGTTATTATTATTATTATTATTATTATTATTATTATTATTATTATTATTATTATTATTATTAACATTGTATTGGCAACCTTCCCATGGGGCCAACATCTATAGCTCATTGACAAAAAAATAACAAGTAGTTGGTGGAGTCAAATAAAACTTTTTATATGCAAACGTTGTATGTAAGTGGTCAAAATATTACAATGAAAGAATGAGTTGGTCGTTGAAAACTGTACAATTCAGTTGTTCCCTCATACCCTGTTGGTCCACTTCTATCCTACATACAAGATGAGACACAGTTAGGTATGGAGGCACACAGGTTCCGTTCAGTATCCTACAGATGTTGCAGCTGAGCCTGTAGAACCTGCACACTCATAGGATGCCAAAATCTGGAGTCTCAGCTGGTCCCATAAATGC
The DNA here is from genome assembly GCA_034509495.1 of Acestrorhynchus altus. Lineage (NCBI taxonomy): Eukaryota > Metazoa > Chordata > Actinopteri > Characiformes > Acestrorhynchidae > Acestrorhynchus > Acestrorhynchus altus. Next base: position 11,646,711 of record CM067522.1, on the reverse strand, counting down.
TTGATTAGCACAGTTCAAGCCCTTCCTGTGTCGACAAGTGAACACATATCACTGAGCTGTTAGTATCCCTTGTATCACTACTAGGGATGACCAACTGTTGTATGCAATATCACACCAGCATTTGGGAGCAGTCTCACTCCACAGCAAAGGCAGAACTGATGCACTCAACTTGATCGCCACTGGATACCAAACAGGGACGGGTTGCTAAATGCAGTTACAGTCTTTAGTAGTCCAGGTTTCTCATTCACAACACCACTTCAATAAATAGGATTGTGACTTGATCAGAACAGCCTAGATGGTGAGCAATTTCTCAGAATTACCTTCCAGCTTCTCTCAGTCCAATGAAGCATCATAGAAGCATATCTAGCAGTCTCTCACCAGGAGGTACACTACCTAAAATTAGCCTCTGAGAACCTTTTTACACATTTATTTGTCATTTTTGTAATTTCTACCAAGTACAAAATTTTGAGCTAGAAATTCAAAGTTGTGAACAATTTCACTAATATATAATTGGCTTGATTGGGATTTTTGTCAATGTTTTGTTAGGTTTGTTCAATCTAGCAACCATAGTTACAAAAGAGTGCATTTGTGAGGTCTCCTGTAGCATAACTCCATTGTTAGCAGGGTAAAGCAGTCCTTTAAATGCCTTTATATTCCAATCCATTCAGTGAATTTGGGCTATCCCAGCAGGAGCAAAAAAACCCTCTTAGTCCTTTTCAGTGCTGATACCAGTGGAGATCTGACCCCTCTCCACCCAGCTGAAAAGCCACTTATGTATTTCCCCTGAGCTCCATACCTGCCTCAGTCTTGTCCTTATACCCTCTGTCCTCTCTTCTCCCACTTCCACACTTATCAGCTCTTAAAGACATCTATTTCCCCCTCCCTCCTATCGCCGATCAGTAGCGACCCGCGCAACGTGATGCCTCCTTGCTACAAATCCCATTACTTTTATCCTTAGCTAATACCAGGGCCACCGCCACGCTGCTGTCAAGGCCGATGGCACAAACAATTTGCCTTTCCCCTGCCTCCATTTTCTTTCCCTCATTGCCCACAGGGGCTGCGAAGAAATGAGTCGGGGGAGGGGGGTGGGGTGTTTGAGGTTGAAGGATTGTCCAGGGGAATGCTTGAGATTTTTATTATGAGATGTGCTACTTGAGGTGTGAGATGATGTGGTCTATACCTATGAATGAGACACTTAAATAGACATAGTCATTGAATTGTTGTCATGTGCAGCTCCTGAAGCATCCTTGAGATAGTGTGCCTCATGCTGAAATACTGCAAATGCACTGGAAATACAGTGGGTCTGTATATATACACTTTACCCACCATTTACTAGAAAGCCATCAAGAATTTCTACTGGGTTTTGAGGTACTACTGTGAGGATTTTATTGCATTCAGCTACAAGAGTGTCAGTAAATTGAGGTTGTTGGATCGTCATCACATCATCCCCAACTGGCCAAATCATCCCGTTTTGCCTTCAGATTTAACCCATCCGTGCAGTGAACAAAAATACACACTCATGAGCAGACAGTGTTTAGAGATGCTGCCTTGTGACTGGAAGGTTGCTGGTTTGATTCCCTGTACTGGCAGGACATGACAGAAGTGCCCTTGAGGAAGGCACTTAATGCCCCAACTGCTCCCCAGGTGTCATGAATGGGGATGTCTACTGCTCTGAGCATGTGTGCTCACTGCCCTTGGTGTGTGAATTCACTAGTGCATATGTGTAAAATGCAAGCATAGTAGATTTTTGCTCACATTCACTGCTTCGAGCAGTGGGAAGTCTCTGCTGTGGTGCCCAGGGAGCTAGAAGAGCATTGCTTGTTTCTGTTTGAGGATGAATTTGCAGTGTTCCAAATGAAGGTACCTGATCAACTGTAGTTCCTTTTACTCAAACCCTGTGGTCAGTGTCAGCCAGCTGTCAGCCAGCTGTCAGCCACTGGACCTGCAGTTCCTATGATGCTGCCAAAGACAAACCAGACACCTCCAGTAGTGAATCTCTGATAGTTGGTGAGAGTGAACTGTTCAGAGGAATGATATGGGGCACATTCAAAAAATGGTATAGCCAAACAAATTGACCTGATATGTTAAAACAGCCTAAAGCCCATCGTAAACTGAATGTGTTGCATCATGTTACACCATATTGCACAGGACCTTAAAATTCAAAAAACATTTTTTCAACACACCACACACACCAACACCACACCACACATCACAGCACATTAATTTCCAAATTTACCCAAGTTAGCAATATTATTTTATCAAGGCAAAAGTTTTTCATTTTTTTTGGTTTTACACACACACGCACTTTTGGGAGGTGGGAGGAAAGTTGTTTAGTTGTGCAATGTCCTGAAGTATGGCAGCTACTCTGTAATTACATAGTGAACATGATGATATTCATTATTATTATTAGTAGAGCTGTATGTAACTTTTCAAATAAGTGCTATGTACTTTAAAAGTATGTACCAGAAATTACTTGTATTACAAATCCTAAAACCAAACACTCTCAAGTAATATAATATCAGAAGCCTTGCTAATTTAAGAACAGTGGATTAACAATTTAGGAATTTATTACCTATAATGTAATAAGTATGAGTGCAGGTAAAAAAATGTAGAAACCATTTGATTTTCCATTTAAAGTTCAAATTAAAGTAAAGAGCACTTAGCCACACTATCTGCTGTTGCAGTCATTATAACACCAATGTTACTTACCACTATGTATGTATACTGTTGTCTATCAAGAGCCTGCACCTTTCTCTATCTCTCATATATATATATATATATATATATATATATATATATATATACACACACACACACACACACACACACACACGCACAAACACACACACACATCAGAATCTGTTTGGTCCAGGCCCCTCCTGCTCCGACCTTTTTGACCCCTCTAGATTCTTCTGTATCATGATTGGCAGCCCATGCAAAAAGAGCAGAGGCAGAGCAGAGCAGTCAGATTCACTGGGCGTCTTACCCACAATGCCCTTGACTCCTCCCCATCAATAAGCAGTGAGTCAGCTGCAGTGGGGTTTCGTGATGACCTATCTCTCCTTTCCAAAAGTTTACATTTCAGGGGAGGCATTCTTCAATATTTTGAATATGTTCTGATTTTGGAATGTAAAACTTTGGACATGGTTTTTAATGTATGTGACAGAATTCTGTCTGGGCCACAATTCTGAAAATGTAGCTGGCCAGTCCAAAGGATGACCATTTGATGAATTTCATTGTACTGTTAATGTAATAATAATATTGAAGACCAAATGTTTGCACAACAGGAGACAATGGCGAGATAACCAGGCAACTACCAGGAAGACAGACAGCAATCTAGCTTCCTGCAGATCTTTGCTTCAACCCTTATTCACTAAACTTGGTCCAGACAATGAAGTTCCTGATTAGCTGGGAGAAATGATTTGAATTTGGGGATGAATCCTATTATGGGCTATGGTGTTACAATCATGCTGCTTTTCTTTGAGCACATCTGGACCCTTTTCTCCAGGCCTCTAGATAACCCCTCGAATGAGGGGTACATGGGCAGAGGAACTGGAGCAGAGATGGCTACAGGGACTAGACTAGACTAGACTAGACTGATTTATCAACTGTCTATGATTGTGGGTTTGTGAAAGAGGATAGGTACTGAGGTACTATTTGTACTGAAGTAGTCTACTTATTCTGTACTATTTACGGTGTATATTAAGCCTAATTATTACTTAGGTATATATATATATATTTTTTTTTGCATTTGTCTTCTGTAACAATGTGATCAAACTATGATCACAACATCAGACTAAGGTCAATATACAATCAGGTTCTTCTGAGACAATCCATCACAATCTGAAATGAAAGAAATAAAGAAAACAACCTTTGGGGTTCAGATTTAACATATGTTAAAAGTAAGGGGCTTAGAGAACAATAAGATGCACAAAGGAAAACGAAAAAGTTAATTCACAAAATGGACACTGGTCCTAACAATGGTCAGGGCAGAATGGGTGCAGGAGCATTCCAAAATAGGGGCATTGAGGACAGCAGCTACCTAGTATTGTATTTGAAATTTTGTGGTACACGCTTACAAATTAAGGCTTCTCAAGTTCTTCAGTAAAGAAAATAGTTCTACATAGAACTATAAACACTCCAAGAACCCGTTGTGTGAATAAAGGGTACTTTGCATTGTGAAAGTATCTTCAGATTAATGGAATATTCACTGCAGAAGGTGCTATATAAACCCTTTTGGAAAAGGGTTCAGTTAGTATACAGAACCAAAAGGGGTTCTACACACCTATTAGGTTTCTTTAAGGGTTTTTTAGTAAAGTAAGTTAATGGTTCTATGTATATAAACATGAGCACTCAAACAACCATTTACAAGATTAAAGAGGGAACAGCCGAGGCCTAGTGGTTAGGGAACCAGCCTTGTGACTGGAAGGTCGCTGGTTTGAATCCCTGAACTGGCAGGACATGACTGAAGTGCCCTTGAGCAAGGCACTGAACTCCCCAGCTGGTGCTGAGGGTAGGGCTATATAGCACACATTTTCAGTATTGAGGAACCCTCATTTTTAAGTGTGCTAGTAAATACATGAGGCATTCAGGGGAACTAATATTATAAATAGCTGGCAAATATAGGGCATTTCATGTTCACAGTTTAGTACTGCACGATATGCAGTATGTTTAGATGTGTAAAGTGTAATAATCACTGATCTGCTATAATTATGTTCCATACAAAATAATATTATGGGATCTATGGCTTGAAAACACCAGACCACTGACAAAAACAATTTCTGGACTAAATGAAATATTGTACATAGGAAGAAATCTGAACATCTTTACCCTTTCAGCTTCTGTGAGAGTCAGGCCCTTAGATCAGTCCTTAAAGCACTGATATCAAAACCTTTTAAAAGCCATTGTTAAATGTTGAATACAATCAAATTCAACCCCTTTGGCTTGGCGTAGCCACCCTGTAGCTAGGTCTTTCTAAGGGAGTGGGTTCAAGCCCATAAGGTGCAGCGTGTCCCTTTATGACAGCGTTCCCTAGAGGCTTCTGCAAACACACTCTCTCCTCCCTTTCTCTTCTATTATTCCTTTTGTTCTTTTGCCTTTTGTTCTTTTTCTGCTCCCCCTCCCTTTAATTACTACCTCTGCTCTGCTCTCTCTCTCTCTCTTTCTCTCCCTCTCAGTTTGCAGACTTGACCATGTGGCTTCACTGACAAAGCTTTGTATGTACCCTGCTGCTGGGTGTCCATGTGAGAGTGAAGAAAAGAGAAAGGAGAGGGAACAGAGAGAGAGAGAGAGGGAGAGAGAGAGAGAGAGAGAGAGAGAGAGAGAGAGAGAGAGAGAGAGAGAGAGAGAGAGAAAATAGGGACCACTTTTTGGGTCCACTCAGTACTCCAAACTTTCCTGCACAAAGCCTACTCCTTCATGTGTTTCCAAAATCCTAGGGAGGGCAAACCATCACCAGTGGGTGTCTGCTGTTGGACGGCAGAAGGGAAAATATGATAAATAGTTTCTGGGGTGCTAGTGCAAAGTATGGGCGTGTGAGTTTGTGTGGAAGTCGGCCTGCCAATTTGTTGTGAATTTCGGTTGAGGTCATTGGTCAGTACTTGCTATGCTGTTAGATTGTTACAATGTAAAGACTGTGACTAAAATGGATCCATAGTCTCTCATCAAGATTGTGCTATATTGGGATAGGATATTTAGTTTACTAATTAGTGTAGAATATGAATTTGGACACTTATAGTGCCCTCAAAATCAAGTTCAAATTCCGTTTTATGATTCGGACACTCAGAGGAAAATGGCTGACTTACTCATTAGTGCCTTTAAACATAAATAGTTGCAGGACACCATTAGGAAAACTACCGCATGTCTACAACTCCATTCTGAGTAGTAGCAAACAAGGTGGCCCAACACCACAGAGACACTACTTCTGTATGTTTAGCTTAATCATGTGTTGGTCTTGGTAACCTTTATCTACCTTCCTGCATTGCAATCCAGCAATCCACCAACTACTTTTTTGATGATCAATGTTTCCCAACCCTGGTCCTGGAAGCACATCTGTCCCAACCATTAAACTGCTCTGATCTGTGAAGAGTTATAATAATAATAATAATAATAATAATAATAATAATAATAATGATGATGATGATGATGATGATGATGATGATTATTATTATTATTGTTGTTGTTGTTGTTGTTGTTGTTTTTGTTGTTGTTGTTGTTGTTGTTGTTGTTAAATATTTTAATCAAGGTAAATCATGTCTGATTTGTCATTGTGTGTTAAACAGCCTGAAATCAGCTTCTTATGTTAAGCCACTGAACTCCATTTAAAAATAGGTTAAAAATGAATAAAATTGAAATACTGTTTTTTTTCCTGCCTAAAATCCAAGTGTGCAAACTCACACGTATGCAGACTCACACACAGACACACATTTTCAAAGTGCCTGAAGCCTACATCTCCCTCTCTTTTCTCAGCCAGCAGCGAGGCCATGTTCATTCAATACACATCACCAGATAATTTTTGTTTTAATAGAATCGCTTAAAACAATTAATTACTATCTGCTCTCGCTCCCCCACCCCACCCCTCTGTCCTCTCTGTGTTGGGAGGAGATGCGAGTGGCAATAAAATGGCGTTTATTGGACGATTTTCTGAAGGCCTGTTGGTTATTAACATGTAAATTAAATCATCACAGCTGTTCCATTTTCAATCAAGCAGAGACGGAGAGAAAGCGAGAACCGTGTGTTGGACCTCGGTGCTCTGATTCTATACTGCCCACCTTCATTAGAGATTGGATGACCCAACCCCCCACCACCACCGCCGCCATCACCATATACCCAAGCTCCCACCCCCACCACACACGTCCACCCCTCCTCCTTTCTCCACTCTCCCTCATCTTCACTTATCTCACTTGTCAGACTATCTCTTCTATCTTCTATCTACATGTACATTCAACTAATTTTGTAGTCTGGCTTCTTCTGTTCATGTAGTATATGTGGAAGTATATGTTGTCCTAAGGGTGGGATATACTTAATGATGCTCTGTCATGAGAAGTGATGTTAGAGTATGCTGTTTTAAGAATAGTGCATTTAATCACTGCATATATCAAACACAGCATGAAAAGGCATAATTAAATCAAATCTGCTCATTTTTAACTTTTATTATTCTTCATGTTTCTCTTTGTATATTTGTATTCTGATTTCTTCCATGTTTAGCTTTTCTGACCAGCCTTTCCTTTCCAGTCCTGTAGCTTATTCTGGGTGTCATTTCAGGTATTCAGTCTCCTCTTGGCCTCTATCACTTTCCTCTCCTGATAAGAATTCTGATTTTAAAAATGTGTAGTTGTGTGAAATAAGGAACAAAAGGGCACTCAAATCATTATAATGAATGCTTTTCTCTTGATTGCTGAAGTGGTGCTCAAAAACATGATTTTTCTGCAAGGCAGCACTCTTTCTCAACAAATCTCCTAGAGATCTAACCATTTCCTCGGGGTCAAACACTGGCTATCACTGGGCGGATCTATTAGGGCTCAGGGAAGTGGAGGTGGCTCCAGAGTGCCCATAACTCACCCTGGTTGTTGAAAATGTAGGAGAATGATGGACTTTGCCAATGATCACATTTTTCCACACATGCATGTGTGGCGAAAGCTCTGGGAATGGCTGATTTTACAAATGAACCGCATTTAAGAGTGAAGGGCTGGGAACATTCACTCCTTGATGAGATATCTGTAGGCTCTTTTAAAAAGGTTAACGTTTCCCCGCTGAATCTGTTAATGGTTTCAGTTTGACAATGGCTCGAGGAGAGGTGGTGACGAAGACGCTTAAGTTAAATCCATGTCTCATAAATTGTGCATCCCCATTCATTACATTATCATCTCCGCCATTGAGCGTCCATATTTTTCCCCACTAAAAGTACAGATAATGGGTGATATTTCCCATGTCTCTGCATTTTGCTCCAAGATTTGAATATGCATTGATTTTTCATCTACAGTACAGATTAAACTATCACTGGGAACCATTGCAATGCAAAGAAGCTTTAACACGATTCCACTGTATTAAAACCTCAAAGAAAGGAAGACTGGACTTTTAAATTGTGCTTTGTATGACTTTAAAACCTTTTTAAATTGGTGTGTGAAACAGTGAGCTAGATTGTAATTCTGCACAATATGCATGTACTTCTTTATGTAATTCTGTGAATCTTTATCACTATAACATGATTGTGGTAAATTAATGAATTAATTAATTGAAATTAGGATTTAGTTATCAGTCTGAGTTAAATCTAGTGAATCCCAGAAAAGGCCTCTTAATCTACTTTCATAAATGTTTCTCATCATTAAATTTGGTTTAGCTGTTCAGCTGTACAACCCGACATCCGCACTTCAACTTCATATCTCAGGATTAGAGTAATCTATAGACATGATACACAAATCATAGCACACTACAAGACTTACCCTATTCAACCAAGATGTGTGATGTGTGATAAAATATCAGTGAGTTACCCAGTTCTGAAAACTAAAGGTAAAATTCCCTAATTTCTAACTGAATAAAATCCCAGTTTAAATGCCAAAGCAGCCTTCTTGTTTACTACTCTGTCCACCTGTACATGCTCAACCTGCATGCAGAGCCTGACTGATCAGTTAGAGGGGTGGGGCTAGTTACATCACTGACCCAGATATTGGGTTACAGAGAAAATTGACAAGGGAGGGGTTGTTTGCTTTCTTTTATTGCTCATTGTTCAAATTTCAGAATAAAAGTCTTAAGAAGAGAAAATACTGATACATACATATTTTTACTTTTTATTTTTTGGACTCCTGTCAAGTGCATTTTCAGATGAAAAACAGCTCTTATTTGTTATTGAATTGTCATGGTCAAATTCATGCAACTATTTACATTTATTTTTACATCACAAATTTGAGTAGCATTGGATCCCCTTAAAACAATAATATCTGACATGTGGCACAGTCACCTATATATATTTTCTTAATGTTTTGATTAATAAAAGTATGTCAAACTACAAAATCATCCCACAAAATGTACCTAGTGTTCTAAAAATTAAGTGAATATAATAAAATAGCCAATAGCTTGATGTTAGTTTTTATTTTTTAGTAAATTATAATTTACTATATTTTATATTTAACTTTTATTGTTGTAGTATTAGCCAGTTTTCTAACTGTACTTTCTCCTGTGTGTCCAGTCAGATAGTGTAAGCAGAATGTATATTGTTAAAAAGAAAGTAAAACATTACTGTGTTTAAAAAGTTGATGTGAGCATGTTAGGACATAGTGCTGCATGTCTGCATGATTTAAGCCACATTTTAGTCTCAACTTAGTTTGCTTTGAAGCATGAGCAAGTATGTATTAAAAAGAGAGTCCAAATTTGCCTAATCAAAAAGAAATAAAAGAAAAAGAAAATGGAAAAGTGCCATGAACACAATGAGCTGTAGCCATACTAGCCAGAGACAGCGGCGACTGGCTGGGCAGGGTGAGGGGGATGGTTCAGAACATAGGCCTGATTCCTCAACTAGCTTTGTACCCTGGCAGCCTCAGAACACTGCCAGGGTGAATAAAGGAGGAAGGGTTATTTTTGGGGCCCAGCTGAAAAGCTAAAGCAGCACCAGCTGACAGGCAAGCCTGGGCCCCAACAAGAGACAATGAAGTGGGGGTGGAGAGGACAGAAAGGGAAGCTGTATAATAAAATAATAGCATCTGTGTAGAAAGACATAAAGATAATACAAGTTAGATTAAGAGTAGGTTTGGAAAAGAGAGTCTTTTGTTCCACAGAATGATTGTAGTAATAATATCAATGTTGTGAAAAGCCAGAGAAACTTTATGTAAACAGCCAAAACAAAAAGCATGTACTCTTCCATGGCATGTGTCTAGGTAAATAATTAAATAAATAAATAAAAATCCTAGGCAAACCAGAACACATTGTCTAGTTAATCTACACCAATTAATTTGGCATATTAGCATAAATATTCAAATCAGGATTTAGCGGCTTATAAGCCTACTTTGATTATTGCCTTTTAAATCCGGTTGCTGATCTCTGTGAAAAGAGGGAGGTGATTTGCTATTTATAATTTAAAACACTCAAATGTTAATGGTTGCTAATAAGGATATGCAGATTTGGTTAATTACTATATGAACCTAAAGCAGAAGTAATTCTTTGCACTGGCTAGTCCAAGCTTGTGGGATAAGTTTTATAAGGCACTTTTTTATATATAATACTGCCTTATGATGGACTTTTCAAATATATAAAAAGCCTGTCAGCCATTACTGTGATAAAACCACCCACATTGTAGTAAAAATAAAGGAATAAAGGAACAGCCTAAAATAACTAGCTGGGGAAAGAGCTACTGGATTAGACAGCTGTTTAAATAGGAACTATTTTTGTACATTATAGTTAGTACACTTCATTACACTTATACACACTATTAAGCATTAATACGTCAAACATGAAGCCATGAATGGCTTTATGAGGAGGATAAATAGCAAAGGATTGAAACGAATCAAAAAATGCGGAAACACTTTCCAATCAGGATGCTTTAGAACCCTAGGCCATTTTGTGGGACCCTAGGCTTCCCAAAATTGTCTTCATTTCATGTAGATAAAATTAAGAGAATATAAGTATTTGTATGAATTTGACCAACTTTTTTTTATTACTTAGTGTTTAGTTAAGAACTAATTAAGCAATAATTGAGGACCCTTATTTGTATTAGTGTTACCAATAACATGCCATAACTAGCAGTATTTATGAATAAGTAATTCTAAAAATTCTGTTCTGGTTTACATTCTGGTAACATTACAATTTGGTGATTTTAAACAAACAAACAAAACATAAACATAACAAAATAGCAGCGATCATTTTCTGTTAGGCTTCACAATAATAACTTCACCAAAAAGATTCAGACAGTCATTAACACACTTTTGACCCATAACTCACTCATCATACAGCACTTTATCATGGACACACTATATGGACCAATATCTTATCCTATGCTACCACGGTTTAATGTGCAATATTCGCTGATATATCTTATTGTTCATATACTTCATCATCTGTACAACTATCTTGAATACCAATATTACCACTGTTTATTTAACTGAAGAGAATGGTACACGTGCAATATTTTCTGTGCAATATCTAGTCAATACCTGTTCAGAAACCTTGCAATACCTATCCATACAAATACATTTGTAAAGTTGTAAATTTGTAGAGTTTTTATTTGTATTTTTTATATTTTTCTGCCAATGCATGTTTATTCATTTATTTCTGCAGCATATCTTATATTTTGTATGCTATATAATGTGTATCTTTGTCTACTTACTATATATTCTGCTGTAAAATGTAAATTTCCCCCCTGTGGGATAATAAAAGGCTCTCTTATCTTATCTTATCTTATCTTATCTTATCTTATCTTATCTTATCTTATACTACAAGAATACAGACTGACACAACTCAAGCTCAAAATTTGCACAGTAGTTTATTCACTATTGTGATTCTGTTACTGTTATTATACAAATATTAGAAACTGAGGTGGATTTCTCTAGAAGAAAAATGAAACAGGGTTATGTTTATATAAATGTTTATACTTCCTCCTCAAATGTCACTTTTTTTACTTTATTTTTTTTGGGAATCATACAATGAATGAATGTAGGTTAAATCAGTGTTTTTCAAATTTTACCTACTTGTAGCACATAGAAAGGGAACAAAAATGTGAGGGTCAATCAGATCTGATTTAAGGATCTCATTGTTTTAAAAATTTGAATCTAAACTTAGTAAGCCCCAGCTGTCACATGACCAACCATCAATGCTGAAATATGTTTGAAATAGTGTCATTTGTAGCCTAAACATAAAAACTCTTGAAATAAACAATGAAATAATGTTAAACGATTGATATAAGGTTAACAAAACACTGAAATGCTGACAATGATGTTAAAAAATCAATAATAATGTTGAAATGACATTGAAACAATGTTGGAAAAAGTGTTGCAATATCAACATTGGCTTTGACTTATGACTGAACAAAATTTTCTTTTTCTTCTCAGTGCTGCCAGAAGGCAGGAACCCTGAATCCAATGAGAGCTTTAGTGAGAACCTTTAAAAATGTTAACTGAGGCAGTGAAAAAAAAAGGTACAAAAAAAATAAAAAATTCAAAGGCTGTATTTGAGTCTACTTCATCATAGTACTGTACATAAAACAGTGAGGCTTCTTCAAACCCCCTCGTCTCAGACTTCCTGAATCAAATGTAAAGAAACACAGTGCTGGAAATATATCAGCTACTTAGCCAATCAGGTTTATCGAATTGGACTTTGCTTTACGAGTTAATTTTCTAGGGTCATGTATCCGAACAAAGATGGTTCACAATTCTTTATTGTAGCCTTGCTAAACAATCAATGGCTGAAGATGTAAAGGGATGTTATTGCAAGCTTGTTCACAATTGATCTACGGTCAGTGTGCACAGTGTATGGAACAAATCCACAAAGCAGAAACCTTTCGTTTTTCCAACAAGCCTATTTGATCTCCACCAATGGGCTATCACAGCGGTTTGGCGTAATGACGCTGTCACTGTGGTAAAGAGAGATAGGAGGCAGTGGTAATGGAACGCACACATACACACACACCACCTTTGAAAGAGTGTTATGGGCACTCCCACACACTCCATCTGTGCTGTCTGGTTTTATGTGCGTCTGCATGTTGAGTCTACACTTTGGCACAGCTCCACTCCAATTCTCGAATAAGATATGTATGTAAACTCCATTAATGGAAAGGATATAACAGTAACAGTGGAGACAGATCAGTTTAAGAAAACTTTTAGCTCTACAAGTTGCGGTAACTTGGTAAAAGAGAAGTCCTTTAAATGGCAAGGTATAAATTTGTAATATCCTCAGGGTGTGAACAAAAATGTACAAAACCTATTTACCATAAAGGCATAGGAGTCCTATTTATGCACAGGATAAACAGAGTTGCAGACACAGGTTAACCTGTTAGAAATGTAACTGAATATCTTCATCTTTAAAGGCCATATTTACTCATCAACAAAAAATAGTGACACAATAGTGAAAGAAAAAAAAAAAACAATTGTAATGCACATCTTCAATGGAATTGTGCCAGACTGTCATGGAATCACACAGATTGGCAGCAGTTCATGTTCAAAGACCAGTTCCATTTTTGACCTGGTGGAGATGACCAGTGAATCCATGTGTGAAGGCACCATGGTCAGCTTCAAGATCAAAAGTTTATTGTCATGTGTCACATGTCCAGAAGGCATGGTCTAATGATGTGTCACCTTTGGTCTTCATTGAAAGTCCAACATTAGATAAATAAGGTCCTTCAACCAGTTGTCGTACATTTTCTGAACACACACTCTGATGAACTATTCCAACAGATCAATTGTCCACATACTCCTGCTATCTCAAGAGCTTGTCTTGAAGACTCAAATACTATACCATGGCCAGTCACACCACCAGACCCCCAACTGATCACATGCCTATTGAACCAAACACTTTTTAACCCAGGGAGTGAGAGAAAACCAAAAAAGGGATTACATCTAGAAGTAGGTAATGTGATTAAGAGCCTATAAAGGAGGTAGATTTAGTAAGAACTGCAGTATGGAACAGAAACATGTAATCATTGTAAATAGGAAAACAGCCTGTAAAGAAGGGGTTAAACAAAGGCCTGTGTGACGGGAAATGCTTTCAAACTGGATTTGAAGACTGAGAGTGTGTCCCAAACAGTAATGTATTGCATGTCAGAATGAGTATTTTGTAATCAATGCAGAACTTAACAGGTAGCTAATGAAGGGATGAGAGGACAGGACTATGTGATCCAATTTCCTTCCTCTGGTGAGAACTCTAGTAGTTGCATTTTGGACTTGTTGGAGCTTCTGCATTGCAACAGTCCAGCTCTGAGGTTATGAATGTCTGCACCAGTATCTCAGCATGAGATAAGTGTTGACAATATTATGTAAATGAAAGAAGCTAGTTTTTACTATGTTACTAATGTGGGCATGAATTGATAGATGATTAAATGATAGATAAATGATAAACTGTGTCAAAAAAAACCTAGGTTTTACAAAGTAGAGCCGGATATATTTGAGATATTGTCAAGAATGTTAGCATTATTAGTTATATTGGGCCATTAGTAGTAAAACCTCGATTTATCAAAATTAAATAACAAAGTTCTGGCTTATCCAATTTTTAATATCTTTAAGACAGTTTGTTATTCTGTTGAGACAATTGACTTCATTTTGTTTAGCTGATAAGTACAGCTGTCATCAAATATACAATGCTTTCGGATTTCTGTTTCCCAAAGGCAGCAAGTAAAGAAACCCACCACAACAGGATCAACGGCAAACTTGACAATGGTGGTAGATCTTGAAATACCTACACAGTCCAAAAGGTACAGTGAGTAGAGTAAGGGGCTCAGAATACAAACTTGGGGGTTGCCACTGCTGAGGGTGAGGGTGAATGAGATACGTTTGTCTGCCTGCATTACTGGTGTTCTATCTGTCTCAAAGTTTGAGAGCCATTGACAAAGAGACATTCCCAGATCCTCCAGCTTGTTGAGTTTAGAGGAGATAAAAGTGCTTAATGTTCAGCTGTAGTCAACAAACAATAATGATGCCTTTTAATGTCCATGGAGTCAGGCAGTAAAGTGGAAGTCTCCAACCAGTTGACCAGGGCTTTTGGGGGATAATCATTGGGACAGGTGGGCTGAGGTCTCTTTGGGTCAGGAATCATGATGGATCATGTAACCTTGACAAAACTGACCATGATGATCAACCAGCATGGTCAAGCTTATTTACTTTGGCTGTTTAGCTTGGTCTGGTTGATTATGCTTGTAGTCCAACTAAACCATCAAACTCAAACACAAAACATACTCTATTCTGATCAAGAACTAAGTTGGTCAACCAACTTAACCTACTTTGACCAGAAAATTATTCATCAAAGTCTCTGGATTCCTTGATATTTTTTCATTTTCCAACTTATATTTTTATCCAGCTGTCTTTGTATCTTGACATTCTATGGGACAATCTTTGATTTGATTACTATGCTTATGACCACTTAGTACCTAAATCATCCCATATTTACAGGCATTTGAGAAATCATTTTATGGACAAACTGTCTCTTGACAGTTGTCTCTTGACTTGTCTTCTTGTCCAGGTATCCAGGGTGTCCTCTTGCCCACATTTACATTGTGTCTCCTCTCTCTATAGCTACACCCATATTTATCCCCTTTTTCCATACACAGTCGTCCTATGGCTTCGATTTCTTTGTCCATAACGAACCCACCATTTTTGATGTCACATGCAACACTGATTGTCTGTTCTATTACATTTATTAAGGAGTGATAACTTGTAATAATTGGATGTTAAATTAAGGCGCTCTCTCCCAGCTCTTGCCGTCTCAATTAGGGCTGTCATTGGCTGGCAGTTATGATGATGTATGAGGGCTTGTGTTTAACGCAGTGGGGTGTGACCTCTGTGGGAAGAACACTCATTTGGGCTGTGTGGCATCCTCTGCTTAAATGCAAGCTGGTAGCTGGTCTGTTAGCATGTGCTGATTGGATAGTTGAAAGGGATGCTTCAAAATTCTAAAAGGCTAAGAATGCTAATAGTGAATGGAAGCTCATAGGAGCTTGTTGGCATGATACCTTTTATACACTGGCTGTCAAATTAGCATATTAACATTTTTGTGTGAAGATGAAGAATTCTTTTAAGCCTTTGAGGGGAGGTAATGAGGAACCTGTGGGTTTAGGTATATTGTGTGTGTGTGTGTGTGTGTGTGTGTGTGTGTGTGTGTGTGTGTGTGTGTGTGTGTGTGTGTGTGTGTGTGTGTTCCTGCTGTCTTTTTTATCACTAAGGAATACTGATAGTGCGCGCTGACTATGTACTACGGAGGTAAGAATTTTATGGCCTGCAGCAAATAATTATTAAGCGCTACAGGGACCCAGGGAGAACCACACACACTCACACTGTTACCAAGCACTGGTGGAGCTTTCTCAAGAAAACCAATAGAGAACACAGAGGATGTATACAATAAGGAGAAAAACACTGTATGCACTATACACTATACATATATAAAATATACATATTGTATATGAAATATAAGGGTGCAAAATCCCCATTTAACAGAGATTGTATGACATTCTAATGTTCAGAGTCTGAATTGTACTGAAATTTGCTCACCAGACAGTTCAACAATTCTGTGAGGCATAAGCAGCAATGATGAATCAGGTTAAATGCATTATGTAGCCAACATTTTGAAACAACTGGTATATATCTATTAAAACCACTGATAATACAGTCACACAGCAATTTACACCACTGTGGTCATTCTGAATTCCTGTAATACTCATAAGAATATTATATTATTAATAAACTTTATTTATGACTCTATAGTTGTCCATTAAACAGTCCCCCAAAACCTGCTTATCCATGTCCAAATGCAGGCCATTTTATTTCTTAATGTTGTTTCATTTTAGCTTTTTATATTATATTGGTAAACTAAAAGTGTATTAAAAAATACCAAAAGCATTCAAACAATTACTTATTGTATAAATATATGTACATTTTACAAGTTACAATACAGGACATTTTTCATTCTTCTTTTCTTTTATCTAAACAGGTATCAAATACATTATCAAAATACATGTATTTTACATTACTGAAAAGATTTTTGGTGATGAAATATCTCAATATTTTTACTTGATTATGGTCAAATCAGCCGCCCATATATTGTATTTACATCCATCTATGTACTCTATATATGGATGTGTGTGTGTGTGTGTGTGTGTGTGTGTGTGTGTGTGTGTGTGTGTGTGTGTGTGTGTGTGTGTGTGTGTGTGTGTCTTGGGGGGGAGGGGGTGCACGACACAGTGAGCTGACAGTGGGGCAGAGAAGTGATTAGCATGCATTTCCAGGGGGCCAGCACAAGGGATGCTGGGAAATTCCATCAGACTGGTGAACCTGTCGCTTGGTACAGGAGTGACAGCCCCCTGTGGTATACACTATGCCTAGAACATACACACATGTGCACGCACGCACACACACACACACGCACGCACACACACATACACACTCTCTCTCTCTCTCTCTCTCTCACTCGCTCTGTCCATCCTTTACAAATAGTCATGTTGAATACAGTAAACTGTATTCACTGTTTCGTTACAGAAGTTTCAATATTATTTGTATTTTTCTCCCTTTAATAATATAACCTTACAGATATACACAGGAACGTATATCTGTAAGCTTATACGTATATAATACAAAAATTGTAAATAGTTGATCATAACAATGTCATCCTCATTCCAAATATCTTTGGAGTCAGAATGGCAGCAGTATCATTGTCATCTGTCTCATAAAACAAGCACAGATAACTCTCTGTTCTCTCCTAGCATTACTTCAGAGTTGTTTTGACAGGGTAAGCATACACTGCAATGTCAGATTCACACTGGTGCCCAAAAGAAAGAAAGAAAAAAGAAAGATGAAAAAAAAAACAACAACAACAAAAACTCGTTTGACTTTTGGCTAAAGTGGGCAACCGTTCTGTGACTGATCAGTGAGCAGAGACATCCATCAGTCAAAAAGCTCCCAATATCCTCCACGTCATGGGGCCTTTTGGCATCAGGTTTAGCTGAAGGCTGGCCTGTGGTGCGTATGCACAGCTCATTGAAGTAAGCTTTCTCACAGACTTCTACGGCAGTCGCTCCCAGCTCAAACAGAAGGTTTCATATCCGAATGCACCGATGTACTAAACCTGTCGGTCAATCGCTACCTTGTCAGTTTGGAGAAGGACTCGGACTGTCATGAGCAGTCAAGCCTAGCTGCAGTGAAAAGCTTTGTGTGCTTCTTTCTGCCGCTCTTCAGCCACTGAGCAAACATATATGTAGGTGGATTAAGTCATTCTCATTTGCTGCATTTCATGATATCTTTAATTTATCTTTTGTTTGGGGGATAGGGGCCATCAGGATTTTTCCCAGTTCTCCCAATAGCCAGTCCATCACTACATATGGCTAATTTTATACTGCTATACAAAAGACAACCCTAAAGTTATTTTTATGTCAAGCTCTTGGTAGACATAAAGTGTGCGTGCATGTACTTAATCCAAAAGTTTGTACTATAAAGCCATTCTTTCTGGAAAAAGAACCATAGTAGCAGGTGTGAAAAGTGCCTCAGACTATGAACCAGATCAAAGGACCTAAATTTGGTTTGACCCAAGAGGTGGTATCGGCCTGGATCAAATGAAGCATGGTCTGGCTTAATCACAGTTGGTGGTTTTCCAGCAATGTGGAAAGGGCTTTCATTCTTGTTTGCAAACCTAATTTTGAAATGTTTGGTGCATTTAAACCAACAAAAATGGGTTCTGGAACCCAAAATGTTTGTTCATAGTGGGATCCAAAGATTAGTAGGTTTTTCGCCCTCTTGTGATGATGTATTCTGTGACATGATCAGATACCACAAGGCAGTATGGGCATAGTATAGAGAGAAACAGACCATGTAGATGATGACAAGATGAAGACAGGATGTATTTAGTGTGCTTTAGTGTGTTGATTAACTGCAGTGTGAAACCAGAACTAAATGGACCAAAAGTTTGCAAAATAACAAAAACATTCTGACCATGATCTGGATTTTAAGGTGGAAACACACCGAATCTTCAGAATGTTTGCTCACAAGGAGTCAATGACATGCATACACTTTGCCTTGCTTTATCAACAGATAGCATACAGACATGCAGCGTTAGAGAACCAAAAATGAAAGCAAACGTTTCGCAAGAATTATCAAGTGCACCCAAACTGTAATGATGCTGGTTATGAGAAGGTTTGCATAATACTGTTGAAATCATGCTAACTGGTCACCACCACAAGCTCTAATCACTGATAGCATCATTAAAAGTTTAGTGAGCCATTCCTTTCAGACAGACATGATTTATATTAAAGAATATAATTTGAATGTTGAGAATCTATGACCAGTAGATGGCATTCTTCCCTTGGGACCTGTTGCTCCAGTGAATGAAATTTAATCAACAGGTAACATTTGATTCTGTCTGTCGTATTTTGTCTTAGGTTGAACTGGCACGTCATCCCATATTAACCTTTATAAACTGCAGTCACAAGTCAGTATTAACTATTTCTCCCACAGTTCAATGAAACATTAGATTGTTTTAAAAGATTTAATAATGTCTCAATTAATAATTAGTTGAGAATTATTAAGCATTATAAATAAATATTTGAGTAATTAATAAAGTTATGCTTTACAATCAGCACTCTTTACAATCACACTCAGCATTCAACCAACACACACTGCTGAAAAGTGTTAGCCAAAAGAGATTTTTAGAGATTTTTTTTTATTCACAACATAATTTTAAAAAAGTATTTATAGGAAAATCACACATGCCAGATGTTCTTTACAGGAGATCCTAGGGTTCTCAAATGTGTCTTCATTAGAGATGTAAAAATTAAGAGAATTTAGAAATTTAGAATTTTTGCTTATATAAACTAAAAAGCACTTTACAGCCCAGACATCCAGAGTATTTTTGAGCTGAAAATGCAATTATTGATGAATCATTTGTAATGATTAGATTGACATGGGTATATAAAATGCATTCTTCAAAATACTTGACAGTTATTTACTACTTGACATTATTTTTTATTATTTATGTTTGCATCAGTATTAGCCCTTCTCAAGACTTTTATTCTGAAAATTGTGTGACCAAAGAAAGAGATCAAACAGCCCCTCCTTTCTCATTTTCCTCTAAGTTCAGCATGTGAATGTGGAAAGAGCAGATGTGAATAGGGTAAATCTTGTAGTTTGTCATGATATGTGTATCATGTCTGTAGGTTACTCTGATCCTGAGCGTTTAACTACTATCACTATCCACAAAGTGTGGATCTTGGGCCCGATGTGTTAAACCATTTAGTAATGTTTATTAGTGTTGTAAGCACTGTTAATTAATGTACCCTTATTGTAAAGTGTTACAACAGAATGTTGATTCACGGTGTAAATTGATTGCAATTGTTGTGTATATGGATTCATCCATATATTGTAATTATATCAGTATTGGCAGATCATTACTGAAAATGGCATTGAACAGAGTATTAGATCTAATCTATATTTCAGGCTCAAGAGTAGATTTTATGTCAAAAGGCTTTTGTTCATTTTGTTATCTATAAGCTTAGAAATATAGTAGAAATTAATATTGTTGCCTGGCATGGTAATCCATGTAGAATCCAGGTAGATTCAGTTGGTTCCAGTTACTGCATCCAGCCAGATTTGTACATTATTTGGCAGTGGATATCAGATATCAGCCACAATTCCCATATATGTACTTCCTGTAAATCATTATAACTTAAATGTAAACTTGTGTACCTGAACATTCAATTGTAACAACCCATTTGAAATGCACACCTAAACAGCAGTAATAACACACAACTCCCAGTGTTTCCTCTAGGATTTATTCCAGAACACTTTTTATCAGGGATATGACATCTATCAGGTAGTCAGATATATCTGCAAGATGTATCAGGGAATTGAAACTGGTTGTCAGCAAATAATAGTTAGATGAATAATATTAATTTCAAATTAGTTTCAAATATTGTTGTATTGAAATTCAATGAAATACAAACAGCGGTTGACTAAAATTATATTTAATGTTATAGTAACAACTATGTTGTATAATGCTTTTGCACCCTGGCTGCATGCATACCATGTTTGTTTAAAGGAAAGCCGTCTATAAAAAGACTTGGGAGTCATTATGTCTCCACTTCTTGTATCAGCCCTCTGCAGAGTTTCGTAATTAGACCATAAAACATTTCATAAAATTCTGAAGCGGTGGCAGCAATAATTTAAAAACACAGAGGAAAAATGTATAAAAATAGGGGAAGGAGTTTGGTTCTTGAGCTTGAGGATGTACTGTAGGTCCTCAAAGGGGACTTGACTATTATTGACTTGATGTTTAAAATTTAGAAACAAATGAATTTCTACCTCTTCTCACTCATTCTTCTTTGTCATGAATTGTGGAATATTTATTTATTTCATTCCTTTTCACTAGCTCTTCAGGTTGGTGTCAGCTTATTTAAATCATCTCTGGCACTTGTCTTTTTCTTTTTTTTTTTCTTTTGAGCAGAACACAGACAAGAACATCAAAGGAAAAGGAAAAAAAAACAAGCCATTTACGAATTTTAGTGGCACAAACAAAATGACTGTAAACGTACTTTATTTCTCAGAGTTTATAATAGAACTAGGGAGAAGAGGGTTACAAATGCTATTGTTGACAAAATGCCTGAGGTTACAGAGCCTTTTAAGCATATTTCCTTTGCTGTTCTACTCTCATAATGATAACATCACTTTGTCAGTGCCTCACAAGATGCAATTGCTTGAGCATATTTCATGATTTTCAATTTAGACTTAAACCCAACCAACATTTATTATGATCGTTAAATACATTCTTTTAATAGCATTCAGAAGGCAGAAGAGTCAAGGTATGACAGTGTGCGGTTATCAAGCACAACATCACTGATGGCCTACAATACAATAGTAGGTTGTACGCATGAAATAATGTCCCACTCTGGAGTTTCTGTCTGTGAAATTTGTGAAATTTGTGTGAGTGTTGCATGGCATCTTTGCTTTCTCATTTTCTGCTCTCCAGCTAAATAGTGATGCAATGATCATTGCCAGAAAGATTGATATACACTGGGGCACAATTGGCAGGTAAAATACGGCTGTGCTTGTGAGCTGTGAAGGTGTGTGTGTGTGTGTGTGTGTGTGTGTGTGTGTGTGTGTGTGTGTGTGTGTGTGTGTGTGCATATGTATAGGTATCAAGAGGTAATGTGGGAAAAAGGTTGCATTATTCATGGGCTAATATTACTTCACAATTTCATTTTCCAATTGTGTGTATTAATGTATTTAATTTCCTCTTATTCCTCCTCAGTAATACCAAAGTTTATCAGAAAGTCCTACCCATACTTTTTTGGGGGGGGGCGTGTTAACCAACCACATGTTTATTTGCAGGTGTGACTCACAATCGGAAAGCACACAATGTTCTATTTCCCAGCGGAACTCTCAAATTACCACCAAAGCCTCAGACAAATTTCTGCATAAACTCAAATGTAAACAGCAGGTCGAGATGTTCTGGACTAAAGGATGAGATTTTGATGATGTAAATGTCCTGCAGCTTGCTTATGGCAAGTTTCAAGCCAGTAGATTTATATCACGAAAGCCAGCAAACCAGTGATAAGTGATCAGCAAAGATCAAGGTTGTAGTTTTGGTTTCGGAAGTGGGGAAAGGGATACTGCAGCTAGAGGGGAACTGTGGATATAAATGTACCTCGCTGATCAAAATGTAGTGCACTTCTTCTTCGGATGTATTTCCAAGAGTGAACCTACCATATTTAGCAATTATGTCCACAATCACTAGTTAACGTAAAACATAGGGGGATGAAAATTTGATCACCTCTCACCCTAGTGGGATCTACACTTAGGGCTATGATGTTTTAAATTTTGGAAATCAGGTGAACAAGTATGAATGACAGATGAAAAAGTTAATGCTCACATGCTGAATGTCCACTTTATTAACACCGTCTCCTTGTTTCTACACTCACTACCCAGTTAATCAACTCCATTTACCATACAAGAGCACTTTGTAGTTTTATAATTACAGACTGTTTCTTTGCACTTTCTTAGCCTCCTATCAATGAATAGGATCCCATATGATGACCACAGAGCAGGTATTATGAGGCTGGTGGGTCATTCTCAGCACTCCAATGACCCTGACATGATGATGGCTTGCTTGGCGATACTATGTGAATATGGTCGTGCCAATAAAGTTTACTGAATTCAATTGAATTAATGGTGTGTTAGTGTGTTGAACTGGTATGAGTAATTTAGACATAGCAGTGCTGCTGGAGTGTTTAAACACCGTGTGCATTCACTGTCCACTGACACTCATACTCTTTTGTAAAGATGGAAAGTCAGAGACACTCATTTGTTGCTGCACAATTTGTATTGGTCATCATCTAGTCTTTCATCATTGCTCACAGGATGCTGCCCATATAAAATACCTGCTCTGGTTATTCTGTGGGGTCCTGACTATTAAAGAACAGAGTGAAATGATAGAACTAAGTGCTCCTGTATGCTAAGCTCCCTTGTCATTTTCTGAGCATATACACATAGACATTACATTACTTGCTGATTCTTTGTCATACAATGGGGTAAGTAGACAGGATGAGGATGTTTGTTATATCTGTTTCATGTCTGTAGGTTACTCTGATCCTAAGATACGAAGCCCAAAAACGGCCTGTAACAGCATGTATCTCGAGTTCTAAGAGTTAAGTCTTTGCAATAAGTTTAGTTCCTACTGGGGCCAGAAGCCATCTGGTTTTTTTTTGTTTGGTTGTTTTTTTTGTTTTGTTTTGTTTTTGTTTGTGTGTGCTAAATGATATCTGGAACCTCAGATGTTAATTTTACTGAAAAAAAAAACACATCAGAGAACATGAATTCAGTCATATCTATAGCTGTGTCTGTCAGATTTACTCCATTTAACCTTGCATATTATGTACAAATATAGAATTCAGCCATCTGTACATTTATTTCAAAGGTTACATTTGATTTGCTGTTTTTTTATTTATTTTTCATTATTGTGTATCCTTGATTTTCATGATTCGTGATTATATTTTATCTGTTGCTAATTGGAGTCAACCAAGAAGGATGGGTTCCCTTTGTGAATACTGGTTCCTCTATATGGTTCTCTACTAAGATAGTTGATACGTTTTCCTTACCACCAACACTTGCTCATTTGGCAGATCAGGCTTGGTTCCTGTGTAAAGCTGCAATGTTAACGAATTTGACTTGACTACTGTGTGATTTGTAATGTTTAGGCACCCAAAGGTAGTATTTTAACTTCTATTTGAGCAGTGGTCCTCTCTAAAAGGCTATAGGCTAATGCCTGCTCAGTGGGATAGCAACTACTGTCAACTAGAAATTGAGAGTAAGTGTGTGCTAATACTCCAGCAGATGGAAAAGAACATGACAGGCAGTGAATTAAATCTAGTGGTTGAAAGTCTGGTCAGAATGGCTTAAGTAATATTATGGTTTTAAATGACATATTACTCTCATGAACTTTTAGGAACATGCATGGGATTTTTTTAAGCAGTGATTCTCAAGCCATTGCTCAGGAGCCCCCAGGTGGTCCATATTTTTGCTCAACCCGACTCGCATCACATTGGGATGAAGCAAAAATGTGGACTGTCTGGGGAACTAATGATGTTTAATCATTTAATGATTATGTGAGATGATCTCCATGATACTGAACTATTTATCTTAACAGTTTGTGTTTGAATATGAACTCATTTTTAAGAGTTATTTTTGTCATCCTGTTGTTACTCTCTTGTTAATATATAGGTTTCTGGAAACTGACCAATACTTTAAGTAAAAATGCAAATTGACAATTTCATTGGTGTTTGTTGTTTAAGGGTTACAATGGAGGCTGAAGACCACACCCGTGACTCAAACTTCACTCAAAATAACCCAGCATATTGATATCACAATGCTGTTTCAACATAATTATTGATTTTATAATTTACAATTTTTGACTCCAAAGTACACTCAAATTTGGATCCAGAGCCTACCTGGAATCATGTGGCATGACGGGATATCTCTTTAGACAGGGTCACACACAGTTACCTATATAGGGCCAATTTAGTATGGCCAATTCACCTACCAAGTACTCCGGGAATAAACCATAGTACCCAGAGGAAGCCTGTGTAGACACAGGAAGAATACATGAAATTCATCACAGACATTGACCTGAGTGGGAATCAAACCCTCAATTCCAGGCCACTACTGCACTACTTGCAGTGCCACTGTGTCACCCTGAAATTTCAACAGTCAGTGAATAGGGCCACAGTGGAACCAGAACCTACCTGGAATCATTGGTTGCAAGGTTGGAATATTGACAGGGTGCAGGGTACCATACCCATCTAGGGGGCAATTTAGTGGGAATTCAGCTACCATGTGCATTTTTTGGGAGGTGGGGGGAAACCGGAGTACCCACAGGAAACCCCTGCGGACACAAGGAGAACACACCAAACTCCTCACAGGCAGCAAACTGAGCTGTTTTAGTGGTTTCTCAACAGCTGTGATTATTTCAACCACATTTCAACACTGAAAGTGAGCCATGTGCCAGATGGGCATGCAAGTAATGTATTTTTATTTATTGTATGTTTAATATGGAGAAAGTTACTTCAGATGTTTCCATAACATTTGTTTCTGTCTGACAGGGAATGTTGTGTAAGAAATGTTATTAGAGAATGTTGTGTAATAACATTGTGAAGCCAACCATTATTTGGTCACATTATCAAAATATTTCTCAAACATTCGCAGCTGGCACATGACTGAGCATCAGTGCTGAAATGTGTTTGAAATACCATTGAAACATTGATTAGTGTTAAATGGTTGTGAAAACGTTAACAAAGTACTTCTTAATCAATGATGAAATTTGAACATTCTGCCATATGACCATTATTATTCAGATCACTTCAGAAATCAAAATGTATATGTGACGCATGAGTGGTGTCATGCCAGGTCTCATGTGTGAGACACCATGGTCAACATGAAGTTTGTTGTCACATATCCTGAAGGCCTGATGTCATGGTGAGGGCTGCACATTTGTAGATTTGAAGATGCTGATGCTATGACATGACCACTCACATAGATACTCCACCCCTACCAAAAAAACTGCAGGAACTCTGCAAGAATATTCATGCTGTATGGGATGGATTATCATAGGACATGATACAACTCAATGCTGAGATGTCTGGCATACTGCGTTATACCCAATGTCATTCTGAGAGACATTATTCTGTATATGTACCTCAATAAATATTGCCCAAACATTCAAAATTCTCAAATCTTTTATTGTTCCTGGTAATCGTTACCTTCCTTCCACATAGCATTGCAATCTGACACTTCCTTTTGGGTGTAACTATTTGTGTAACCATTATTTTAATGAGTGTAAATTAACAATTTATTTTTAGGGGCAAGAAAATTTGAATTTAGAATAGAATAGAATTATTATTATTTATCTATATCTATTATTTAGAATAGAAGTGATAAATAAAAGTGGGCCGTTATTTTAAAATGCACGCTAAAAGTAAGTGAATTTATAAACATTGAAACAATGTTGTGGCAATTCACTTTTAAAACAAAAAGAAATTTTAACATTGATTCATCTATGACTAAGACATTGATACAACTATGAAAAAATGGTGAAATGCTGGCTGTATTATTTCTGTAACTTTCACATTTTTTTATGAAAAAATAAGCAAATTGAAAAGCAAAACTTCAGCCTCACACTTGTTGGACCACAAACCTCTTTCAAATCTCTTCCTCCGATGTCCCATGAGTTTCTCATTTCTTTAGGGAAAACCCATGAAACTAAACCGCCCATCACACACAGTACTCTTTAAACGAGAGAGAAAATTTGGGTCTCTCTGAAACATTAATGACTAATTAAGAGAGAACTTATCTCTTTTAAGGCCTTTTCATGTATTAATCATGGCTGTTTGGGTTTTGAAGCGACTCGCTCCTGCTTTATTGATGAGGCCCGCTCAGCTCTAATCAATTAGTAATTGGAGCGCTGCTTTTAAATAATGCATTTATTAGCCCGTATGATGTGTTTAATGGCCGCCCCCTCGCCGTGCAAATACGTCTAACGGAGCTTAATGAGACTTTTATGGGCAGACGAAGCAAACGAAATGGCGCTTTTAATTCCACCATGTTGCCACGGCAAGGCTTTATTTACATTCTGTGAGCTCCCTCAGAAAAACCAACGTCATTTAAGACAGGACAAATTGTTGTTGTTGTCACTGCGGCTGCTGCTGTTGTTGTTGTTGTTGTCTTCGACACTGTTGTGTTAGCCTACATTTGTTGCTGGGTGGGGAGCAAACTTGTATTTTGTGGCACTGAGGAACACTCAAGTCTGCTGAATGATTGATAACCAGGAAATGGCTAAAATTGCTGCAACAGTAGTGGAAGTCCCTGGCCATTAATATCAGTGTTATGTGCAATAATAGCTCTCTTGTTTGCAAAGTTAGTAATAATTTATTTATGTACACTGACAGCGAGACAAGCCAGCATGCAAATTCCAATCATCTCATGCCTGAATGGTGTCATTCCTATGTCCTTAGCGTTCCACTACGTGGATGTGAACGTTAGAATCTTCGTGAAAAATGCATAAGTTGCTCTAATGTCTAATGTCTAATAAGCAGTCTAATGTTCTAGCACTATGATCCAAGGATCAGAGGTTTGAATCCCAGGTCAAGCAGCTTGCTGCTGGCACAGGTGTCTGTTAGCCTTTATCACAGAATCAGCTCAGAAGCATTGCACTTTCCTCCAAGCATGTTGGCTGCCCATCAATGACGGTAGTTCAAAATGAGGCAGCCATGTATCTGTGAACAGGTGCCCTCCTAGTCTTGGCAGCATATGTATGTGATAGGGGGAGAGTCCTAGCAGGGTTGGGTAATTGCCACTTCTAAACTGGGGGGAAATTGGAAAAAAAATGTTTAGTATTTTTAGTTCGGTTGTTCTTGTTGTTGTTTTTGTTTTTTTGTTTTTTTTTGGTTTGTTTGTTTGTTTTTGGAACCTACATACAAAACATGACAATTTAAGATCTAAAACTACAAAATATTCTAAAACATAATTCTTTAATTATTTGTTTGAAATCTCAGCCCATCACAACAGTGACTGGAATGCCAAAGGGAAGGCTTGGGAACACCCACACTTGTGTAAGTTGAGGTGTTATTTTGTGAGTGAAATTGAAAACTGGCCAGCATACTCAAGGCAAGGCGAATAACTGGAGTTCAAGCATTACAACCAACAGTGGACAGTACAGTGGCCTCTTTTACCACAACACCAGACACAGTCCCTCACCTGGGATTGTGATGAATTCTACAGAACAATCCTCAAATCAGTTCTGGACAACATTGGACCCAATCAGCCTGCTGGAATATCTCATCATTGTATCGGTACATGAAGTCCACGGTGGTAGGGACTGGTCAATGGCATGTTTGGGTGGACTGGTGGACTGTACATATGCAATGAGAATACACCCCACACCAGTATTGAACCACCACCAGCCTGAACAGTGCCTTGATGACAACTGGGGTCCATAGCCTTATGGGGTCTGTGCCACACATGAACCCAACCATCAGCCTGAATCAACTGCTACAGTGATTCAGGCCATGCGGCCACAGTGCTGTCCACTGTAAGGGGCTAATGCCACCTATTATGCATTACTAGTACACACATGACAATGTGAATTGAGGAACGTAAACGTTTTCTTGCCATGAGCACACTGGGCAGTATTCAGCACCTCATAATCAATTTACATACTGATATCCCACATCTGTTGGTATTTCAGTGTAAGTTCTGATATGGATCTAGAACACACTGAGGACAATTTTACAGTGTATGTCTGTAGTGTAGATGTGTGTGTGTGTGTGTGTGTGTTTGTGTGTGTGTGTGTGTGTGTGTGTGTGTGTGTGCCAGCAGGGACATGTTTTAATTGGCGCTCCTACAGTGTGTTGTGGGTGCTTGTGCCATAGTCCAGCTCACCCTCACCCTCAGTGAAGATTATTATCCAAATAACTGTGAAGGCCTATGCTCCTTAAAGTGACACTTCACTGAAAAATAGTTTTACTTCATTTTGTCTAGAAATTTTTCTTGCCTGTTTGTTGCTTTAGGTTTTGCACTGGAGCTGCAAGGCTGTATGGAAGCTTAGACACGGGGGCTTATAAAATGTAAATGTAAAACTGCAAATAGACCTTCTGTGCTTGCACACAGGGCAATGTGTCCTCCTCATTTAACCCATCCATGCAGTAAAACACACACAGACACACTAATAAAAATGTACAGTGCCTTGTGAGTCTCCAGCACCCTTGGCTTTTTACCTATTTTGTTACAACACTTTATCTAAATTTTTATCTGACGATAACATATACATTTCAGAAGTTACATATGAATGTAATGTCCATATGAATGTTAATCCAATTGAGAATCTGTGGTCAGACCTGAAGGCTTGAAAGAGCTGGAGCAGTTTTGCCTTGAAGAATGGGATTAAAAATCCCAGTTGCAAGATGTGGTAAACTCATAGAGACTTATCCAAAGCAACTTGCAGCTGTAATTGCCACAAATGGGGGCTCTACAAAGTACTAAATTTAGGGGGGGGGGGGTGAATAGTTAGGTATGCTGAAGTTTTCTGTTATTTTTTCCTATTTTTTGTTTGCTTCACAAGTGGGAGAGAAAGAGAGGGAAAAGGCAAGAGAGGGAGGATTGAGGAGGTAGGGATTGAAGGGTGAATTGTTTGGACATCTCAAATCATTCTGACAGAGATGTTCGATTTTTGGGGGTAGGGGGATGCCTTTCAGTGCAGCTTCCTGCAAGAACGTGCCTGAATACACAATTCAGCGTAAATCTTAAAGTGTGCCAAATGCATCCGTGTCAAATTGATACGATTGTTTAACTCTTTTCCTCTGTGCCTCCATTCATTTCTGTCCATCAGTAAATCTGACTGGTTAGACGTCCACTCTGCTGCTATGTGCCATATGGCTGCAGATTACAGTGGATTGTTGGTGGAATCACGGTGATATGAGTGTATTGTTAAAGACACATTGACAATGTACCTGTCAAATAAACTGCTGTCACATTGCTCTACTTGCCCAATAAGGAGGTAATAGCACTCCAGGGATTTATGTTTCAGCTCCTGCAAAATGGAGCATCACTGTAATGTTAGTGCAACCACTGAGCAACATCAGTAACATCACTGTGATGGCTGAGGTGAATGTAAGTGAATGTGAGATTGTTTTTTGCACCAGTGTTGATTAAGACTGCCCCTGTAGTGTTGTTTCCCTTCATTCTGAATGGCAAGAACAACTGTGTCCTATTAATTCAGGTAAGGATGTTGGATATACAGCTCAGTTCATTATAGTAATGGACCAGTATACCATAGGAGGTGTTTTCTGTCTACAGTGTAAAATATAAACAGCATGTTGTTAAAAGGTTCATATCATGGACATTGAGAGAATTGAAGTGAATTTCTTCACTTTTGTACATTGAAAGTTTAGTAAACACTGGTAACATTTCAGATTGTACTACTTGCTCCTACTCCTACTACTTTTGCAGCTAAATTAAGTGTCTGAATTTGACTCAATCATGAGCTGCCCAAACAACAAAATATTACCTAGTGCTGATTGTGGCCAAAAGTGAAACATTGCTGTTGCTACAGGCTACTTGTCCAAAATCGCTAGTGTGGCATGATCATGTTGGCTACTGCAGTATTGCCATGCCAACTATGGCCCTCTTCCGAAATTGCAAATGTGCAGTTGGCATCCTGTCTACCAGTCTACTCCAACATCACTACCACGGTGTATGCACGGCCTTGCCCTCAATCCCTAGCATGCCCTTAACTCTTGGCTACAGATGTCCTCCAACAAAACAGAAAATCCACTTCTTTTGATGATGAGAGGAATTTTCCATCTATTATGTAACATTGGGAGACACCCTTCTAAATTATGATTTTCCCAAAGAAGTAAAGCCTCTAATTGGCTGCTTTCTACCCTTCTTGCTCCTCACTAAGCACTGCCTTTGCATGCATTTTTCAAACCTACTGACACCCTGCTAACACACTATGCAGATTCTAAAACTATGTTAGATGCACATTAGCATTTGTGGCTGTTATAGGCTCAACAGGGACAACAGAAGTTTGTTTTGTACTGTGTATGTATTAGATTGACCATATTTTGAATTCTTAGAAAACATGAACATAACCACAGAACACATTAACATAATTTAGTCCTTGTCCCTGCTTGTATTACATACACACTAAGGCTGGGTAATATATCAATATTTGTGTCAATATTTATATCAATATTGGGTTACAAACAGACCACAATATGGGCTAAGGTGACATTGTTTACATTGAGTTATAACGTTTTCGATAATGTTCAATCTTGTGTAAAATCTATTTTCATCTCCTTCGCTCTGCTCTACCCCCTGCTCTCAACTCCTCCTCTACTCTGCTCCACTCCACTCCATTTCACATACTATATTAAATATAGTAAAGAAAAAGATTTCATGGGACGTTCTAATTTTTTCAAATTGCATTATGAAATATCAAATATCACGGTTCAGCTAACATTTATTGGCCCTATACATATGCACACACACACACACACACACACACACACACACACACACACACACACACACACACACACACACACACATGCATACACACATATCTACACCAGTTACATTCTAACATTTTTTATCACTGGAGAATATCTCTCAATAAAGGACAATACAGAATATAGAACTATATAAGCACAAAGCACAATACACACTGCACAGTCAGTATCTCTCTCTCTCTCTCTCTCTCTATCACACACACACACACACATACATTTATCACACACACACACACACACACACTTAAATCAAGTGCATGCTGGGTGTTGTGAGGAGCAGAGGCTGACAGGAACAAGTGACAGCTCTCCACTCATCTTCCCAACGTACACACTCATGCTGACTGAAAAACACTCATGCTCATTTTCCCTCTCCTCTCCTCCTCCACACTGCCATTCTCTCTCTCCCTCTCGCACACACTCTCTCCTCTAACCATTTATGATGTTCTGATGTCATACTAGTCCATCTTTTATTTTCAGATTTCCTGTGTAAAATCGAAAGTGTTCTATTAGGTTTTTCGTAAATATTAACTGTAAGTTGTTTTCTATAATTGATTTGGAAAGAATAATTGTCTGTTAGTAATATTTTATAAACATACTGTTTAATTTTTCTGTATGGTTATCACATTGCTGGAAAACCATGTCCATCTCTTGTACATTTTTAGTTTTCTCCACAGTTTGAATACTGTAGCTGTTCTGTACGCTGTGTATGATTAGACCAACAGACATGCTCTAAAATAATGTACATGTACATGCTCAACCTGCATGCAGACTCCAACTGATCAGTGAGAGGGGGTGGGGCTAATGACATAATGACCCAGATATTGGCTAATAGAGGAAGATGAGAAGGGAAGAGCTGTTTGCTGTCTGGTGAAATAAACAAATGGCAGACAATACAATTTCAGTGGTGTAGGAGAATAACACATGTTGCACAGCAGTGCTTCATTTAGTGAAAAGGATTGGTGTGTTAATAATTTGTGTACTCATTCTTAAAAGTACAAAATCCTTGAGGAATGATTGGAGGTTCTTCAGTTTGAACCTCCTCATACTTGACATTGGTTTGTAAAACAGCATGCATCTGACTTCATTGTATTGTGAGGTAACATAATGTTGCTTTTACACTATTGCCATGCTTCAAACTATGTGGATTCAATTTACAATAAATTGTGTGTGTGTGTGTGTGTGTGTGTGTGTGTGTGTGTGTGTGTGTGTGTGTGTGTGTGTGTGTGTGTGTGTGTGTGTGTGTGTGTGTGTGTTTATGTCTTCTTCCTGCCAAGAGCTGGCAACCTGTTCAGAGGTACTTACCTTGTGCCCATGACTCAGCCGTGACCCTGGTCAGGAAGAAGTGAATGAATGAATGTTCCTGTCACTACCACTGGGATTCTGGGAATTTTTCACAGTTTCACATCAAACCACTCTTACTTAGTTTACATCTATTACTGAAATATACTGAAGAAATCACTAGAATTCCTCTTTAATAGTCATATTCATTCATAGGGTATCAGCAATTCATTCTTATTCTTGCACTTCTCCTATATTATTAATGCAGTTTCAAATAAAAACAGACGGTTAAAGCAATTTTGTAACCTGGTGCGAGTGTTTCATAACTTAATTTGAAGTTTTACCTAAACAGTGGTTTATTTGCTTCTATTTCCTATGGCAACAGTCATAAGCCTTTTGCTCCTGAGGCTATGTAAGAATCCTATTTATCAGGGGGTCAGGAGGAAAATGGTTTCACATTCACGCAGCCCAGTGGAGATGTCTATCTCTTCGCCAGGCCCATAAGACTAGACTTTTTCCAGGAAGAAAAAAAACACTTAATTCCACCTTGACACTACCATATGCCTGTATGAGATTTTTAGGTTAATGCATACATTCATCTTTGACGTCCTCAGAGAGCAAATGGAAAACGTTGTGAACTGCAAAACAAAAAGAATTTTCTCTTTTGTTTTTTTTTTGTTTGTTTGTTTCTCTCTCCAGACACTCTTTTTTTCGTTCCTGTCTGTATTTGGAGGACACTTTTATGGATGCAGACCAATATGAACATTCAAATTGGCTTCCTGGTGAGACACGTGATTTTGGTACTCAAAAACAACCTGAACAGCTCCAACAAAAATATTCTGAACTCACTGAATCATCAGTATTGTTTTTTAAAAAACCATCTCAATTCTCTATTGCAAATATTGTCATTTAGAGTGCTACTTCATGTGCACATAAGGTATTCAGTCACACATTGGACACCTTATGTCTACACTACACATGGACTGGAATATAAATCAAACACACACACACACATATATACATAGGATATTTATATATATATATATATATATATATATATATATATATATATATATATATATATATATATATATATATATATATATATAAAGGATATTTATTGTCCTTGAGGTCTTTAAATTGTAAGACTGCTTGTGAAAATATGTGTGGAAATAGACTTTTAAAATGCAATAGTTTGGCCTAAGATTAAATGTATGTACTTTTCTCCTTAAAGGCCAGGTCACAATTAGTCATATCCACATACATTTGTGAAATTTTCAATTTTGCGAAAGTTCTGTTTAGGTGAACTTTTGACACACAAATGTGTCCAGATAAAAAAGTCAGGTTGCAATTTCCCTTTGAGATTAATAAAGTAATTCTGATTCTGATCTGATTCTGATCTGATTCTGATCGTGGTGCTGCTGCTAAAGTTGCGTGACCTATGATGCACTCTGTACTGTCTTTACTCTGTCTGAGCCAACATGGAGGAAGGGCTGATACTCCCCAAACTCTTTTCTCAGGTTGACAACAGGATGAATCCAAACAGTTTAATCCATGTAGCTTTCTACAAAAAGTTGAGTTAGCAAAATGTGGTGGAGAACTCCACTGCCGTACTAGTAAGATATTAGTACTATTCAGATGTGAAACTACTGAACTGCTGAAGATTGTTTACACCACTGATTCCTGCCGTGTCCACTCTGGGAAGTGACATGAAATGTAAAAAATCCAGTGTGACTGTATAGTAACACAATTGCACTGTCATACATTTAAATATTAATCACACAGATTTAGATATCATTAGTAAGAGTGCAAAATAGACATCTTTGAGTGAGGAATTTTGAGTTGAACATGTACATAAAATGGCCTTCATTTACCAACCATTCTTAATTAAAAAAAATTCTTATTAAACGAAATGTGCACAATTCTAGAATTGAGTTGATATTTTAATTCAACACCACAACCACACCCCTCCCTTCAGTCTTTGATGGAACAATATTTTCCTCTTCAGCTGTCTCTCTGCAATCTCTACTTGTGTGTACAACAAATTTCCTTCCAGACATCTCTCCTTTTCCAACTGAGCACGAGCAGGAACTCCCCCTGCTGGAATTATCATGTTTAGACTCTGTTTTTTCCAAATTACAGAACCAAGGCAGAGTATAAACACCTGACTTTTTTCATGTGTGTAAACAGACCAGAGCGAGAGAGAGAGAGTGGACACATTGAACAAAGTGTAAAGAATTGAAATTGTGCACATTCCCTTTAAAACCATTTTCTGACATTTGAAGATTGTGATATTCAGCAGTGTTATCTTATTTGGAATTTGTTCAATTTACAAGGACAATAATTCAACACTATAAGAACAGAGCTGTGAACAATTCTGCAGTTTAAATTGTGAATCTGATGTTGACTTTTTTGCCTTTTTAACACGCGGTCTGCGTTTATGCAATGCATTTGATCAAAAACGATTGCCAAACTCATACCTGTTCACACTTGCCATTTTCCACATCATTTCCACTGGAGGAGGGGAATAGCACACATTAATGTTGTCAGTCTCCCACTGCTTTTGTTTTGTCACCTAAATGGCTAGCAAGGCCATAGTCAAGTATCACCTTAATAATTAAATTAGTTAATTATTCTGAGTGATCAGATTAAAATGCATCCCATTCACACCTCTGCAATGTGCTCGACACTTTTGATTGGATCACCCAGGACACATTGATGCACACATACTGATTCTGATTCTTTGGAAGGTACTGGTGAATGAGGTCCAATATGAATAGTGTGTATTGTAAGAACTTGT
The DNA here is from genome assembly GCA_034509495.1 of Acestrorhynchus altus. NCBI lineage: Eukaryota > Metazoa > Chordata > Actinopteri > Characiformes > Acestrorhynchidae > Acestrorhynchus > Acestrorhynchus altus. The sequence continues at coordinate 11,611,405 of CM067522.1, read as the reverse complement.
GTATTAACAAAAGTGTAAATTCACTGGTGAATAGTCCTAAACTGTTGACAACAATAGTGATTTTGATTTGAATGGATGGTTCACTTTACTATTTAAAAACGATTTAGTCAAAAGCCATTTATGTCTTTACTATTTATATCATTAATCATTGATATCATTACCAGTGCAGTCCCTTTCCCTGCTCAAATGTGTGAATTACTTAATTATTCAAACACATTACATTCTGAACATTATTTTTCCTAAGCCTGATAGCAAATACAGTATTCAAATATTCATTTTCTCATTCACCACTTCCCCCAAATCTAATTATGACAATCAGTAATACAACTTTCATCATCGAATCCACACTGGAGCATGTAGTGTTTCCATGTCATTTCTTGCCAACTTCATTGAAAAAAAAAAATCCTTTCTTTTGGCCTCTACTCATCCATTTTATCACCAAGAGGGAATTGCAAGTTTCATCCTCTCTGTGGGAAGCTTAAAGGATAAGTACTGGCTAAGTACTATCTTCCAGTTTTTGCCTCTCCGCGATCAGTGCAGTTGTAAGATCTTTTTTTCTTCTCCCTCTCTCTCTCTCATGCACTCTTTCTCTTGCATGCTCTCTCTCCCCATCCTCCTCTTCCCCGGGGCATCCAGATGTTAGCATCACCTCTGCACAGTGGAGGCGAGGGAGCGTACAACAGCCTGAAGTGACGACAATAAACACCTCCGCCATAACCTGCGCCCAGGCATTTGCATATTTGTGGGGGCTTCGTTTGAGCCCAGGAAAAAAATATGCAAATTGCATGCAAAGCAAAATCCATCTCTTAATGACACAAGACGATTAAACAATTTTTATGCTTAAATACTCAGTTTAATGAAATCAAAATGGGCCTGGGAGCCA
>CM067522.1:11580522-11605522 GCA_034509495.1 Acestrorhynchus altus | reverse complement strand
CTTTCTCTCTCTTTTCTCTCTCTCCACCCCCTCCATCTTTCTCTCTCTTCCTCTCTTCCTCTTTCTCATCTTTGTCATTTCTATACTCTCATCTTTGTCTCAATGTCTCTCTGTTGTCAAATGCAAAATAGGCCCATTTATTCTATTGCTGAAAATCTCTAGATAAAAGTTACTGTTTGAAATCACTTAAAGCACCATGTCGATTTTTTTCTTAAAGCAACAGCTTCAAAATCATGCAGCTGCTCCACTGACCCGTAGCAAGGAGACCATTGTCAATGTTTCTGCCATTTCAGTCTCAGCACACTTCTAATGGCTCTATGTAACACTTGCAAAGAAGACAGGACAACACTTACAAGAACTGTGTAATGCTGTGTAACCTCATTTTTGTATGAAATATGTGTAATATTACTGCATCAAGATGCTAGTTTCACTTTTACTGACAGTTGTGTATCTCAGCTTTCAAAAATGTGGGTGAAAAGCATTTCCATTAGGGTTGGTTCAAAGTGTGAATTCCACGTCCCATCTATAGAGAGAGCCCACGAGCCAGTTCTTGCATAATATTTTTAATGCTACTTAGAACCCAAGATCTGCGTTTGGCAATCACATGCCACTTTTCTAACCTACATATATGATACACATATCACAACAAACTGCCAGTTTTACACTATATAGGTATCAAAAATTCCAAAAGTATGTGAAACGTTAGGATTATCAGATCATTTGAAGTTGAAATTAGAGTCAGGTGTTTCAGTCAATGGCACAACACTCGTGTGTATGTTTACATTTAAAGAACAGGGATCTGTCAAAGTCTGATTTTCACAATACATGTTTGTTGAAGTGTATTATGGTGTGAACTAAGGAGATTTCTGAGAACCTCAGAAGAGAAGTTCATGTTCATCAGGCTGGAAACAGTTTGGACTCTTTTTAAAATGCTCAAATTAAAGCATTGTGTTGTACTTCACTTTAGCACATTTTGGATCTGTGTCTTCTGGAATGATGGCACTCCATTCAATACATTTGAGATGAGTTGGAGTGTTGAGGATGAGGTGGGGTGTTGATGATGCTCTTGTTGCTGAATGCATTCAAATCTTCACAGCAATGCTCTGAAACCTAATAGAAAGCCTTCCCTGGAGAGTTACTGTAGTAAATTCTATACCCTTGACTTCAGAATAAATACTCCCAATATTTGATCAATATACTGTAGTCTTATACATTATTAGAAGCCATTCGTTCATTATTGTTATAACCATATGACCATGTTCTCATGTCCTATCATTAACGTTCTGTCAAATCCAAAGCTTCTCAAAACTTCTGCTTCCACTGGATACACTAACAAGCCAAACAAGTGCACTGACCTAACCAGCATGTGCCATCTGAAATTGACTGAGCATTATACTGTACGACCTAAGTCAAAGAGGCCCACAGTAGCGGCTATCAAAACAAACAGCTTTAAGTACCACTGGGGCCTCAACATGGGGGCCGAGGTGAAAGTGCTACCTCTCAGTGAATGAGACCATTTTGCCTTCTGGCTGCTTCTTATTAAAATCAATTAATGGAGGAGCGGGTCGCCCGGTGTAAAAAGCCTGACTTGTTGGACTCTGGGGGTCTCTGTGATGCGTCACATTTCTGGATCACAAGAACCATATGGAATCTCCCTCAATAATGGGCAATAACTCTTATTTACGAGAGATACTTTGGCTAATTATGTGTGTGTGTGTGTGTGTGTGTGTGTGTGTGTGTGTGTGTGTGTGTGTGTGTGTGTGTGTGTGTGTGTGTGCCAGGCAGTATCTAGGAAAGGATGTTTCAGGGAACTGTTTGCCCTCACAGTAAACAGATACATATAATGACATTACATTACAAATCTAGTGTATACACATAATCAAGATGCCTCATCCATGGTGAGGAACATAATCTCATAAAACATATGCATTAAAACGTGCAAATGTAATACAATTACAGTGGATATCTGCAATTGTTTACTTTCAGAGGCAGAGGCTTAGTAATACATTGATAAAACTAACCCCACTGTGTAGAGGCTTTAATTTAGCCTGGCTTATTCTCAGTGTGAGTTGCTTATTTGCTCCAAATCAGTGCCTGAATGCTGCAGCTTGTATACGCAACTCAATATAAAGGTAGTTAAAAGAGGATGTTTGCAACATTTAAGCCTATTTTGATCAATTTTTCCATCACCTTCTTGTAGTGTTTACCTTTCACCCTGTTTCATTCAGTCAAGGTGCTCTAGGATGTGCCACCTGTAGTGCACCTGTTTCTCTGCACAGTACTTTGTCAACCTCCTTTCACCCTGTTCTTCATTGGCCAGGACCACCACAGAGCAGGTATTCTTTGAGGTAGGCCATTCTAAGCACTGCAGTGACCCTGACATGGTGGTCATATATTAGTGTGTTGTCACACTCTGGTATGAGTGAATCAGACTCAGCAGTGCTGCTGGAGTTTTTAAACACTGTATTCACTCACTGTCTACTCCTACCAATTTGCTCCACCTTATAGGTGTAAAGTCAGAGACAGAAGCTCATCTGTTTCTGTAGTGTTGGTCATCCTTTAGCCACACGTTTCTTCGCTGCTGATTGTTGGCATTTTTATTAAGTTTTGAACAAGATCACAGAATACAGTATCTAGACCACTGAGTGGCAAAAGTATGTGAAACTTTAGGATTAGCAGAAATTTGAAGGTGAAACCTGAGTCATGTGTCACATCAGGTTTAAATTTAAATAACAGGGACCTGTGGATTGGATTGGATGAACTTTGTTCAATGTATATGCAAAATATATTGGTATACATAACATGACATGACATGGCCTTACACACAACAGCACATACAGCCTATACATTCTCCACATAGACTCATTGATCTGGAGTGATTTTCCTCCCCCACATGTCTCAGATGCTTATGTCCACCCCTCGCAGTCCCCACTGCTTAGACTGTAGTTATACCCAGCAATTATCTGCCATAGCAGGTGTCTGACAGCAACTTATCATCAGCTGTATTTACACTATTTGTGGTGTCAAGACTGCATAAAATGATAGACTTTCTGATAGTCTGCGTAGGTTGGTTCTTTGGGCAATCAGCCTTTGATATCTAAAAACCAAATATGCAATCACAGGATTGAACTGTATGCAGTGCTGTTGTTGTTGTTTTTTTTTTGTTTTTTTTTTACATTTTTATGTAATGAACTATGATACATATAGTTTTAACTTATACAGAGCTATTTTGAAAGGTAAACCCTCACCTGGATTTGAGATAATACACACGAGTTCTCTTCTAACTTCCAAAAGGTTAAGTCATGGCACAGTTTAGTGACTAATGTCATGAGGCTAATAGTGCAAATTATGGACCTGACTGCTGATTTAATGTAAACGTAATAAATATACAGGCAGAAGAATGTAGATAGTTGTTCACTAGCAACTGCAAAAGAATCATTGTTCTTGCAAAATCCTCAGTACTCACTCAGACAGATCAAAAACAGCCTTCAGGAAGGTGTGTCTTTGTCACTGGGAGGTAAAAAAGCATTTACTTACAGACAAAAAAGGAAGACTTGTTTTGAGTTTGCTAAAAGGCATGTTTCAGAGACACGCCAAATGTATGGAGGAAGGTGCTCTGGTCAGACCGGCTATTAACGTAATGTCTGGCACAAATCCAACACATCACATCACCCCAAGAACACCATCCATTGTGGTGGCAGCATCATGCTGTGGGGATGTTTTTCAGCAGCAGGGACTGGGAAACTGATCTGAATCAAGGGGAACATGGATGGCGTTAAATACAGGGATATTCTTGAGCTAAACCTATTCGTTTCGGTCTGTCAGTGATTTGAGCCTGGGACAGAGGTTCACATTCCAACAGGACAATGAAAGCATATCGGTAAAGCAACACTTGAGTGGTTTAAGGGAAAACATGTAAATGTATTGGAATGGCCTAGTCTAACCCCAGAACTTAATCCACAGAGAATCTAGTGGTCAGACTTGAAGTATTCCTGTTCCGGCACTGTGCTAAGTGGCAGCCAATCACAGCGACTCCATTCTAAGGGACATTTTTTAACCTATATAAGGTGTTTGCTTTCCTTGTACATTTAACTCTTAATTAATTCTATACAATCCCTTCTTCCAAATATATAATTATTTTTTATTTACTTTTAGCCATAAAGAGACAGAGAGAGCAATAGACATTGGAGCGTGTGCTGCTCGAAACATGTATTCATGCGACAAGCTCCTGGAGCTCTGGAAATCTGCTCCATGCTCTATCTGTGCTATTCCCATTCCTGAACAACTCCAGAGACTGTTCAGAGGCTAGAGTCAAAACAATACAGAAGAAAAGACATTACATAAGATGCTAAGATGATTCCCTCATAATCATGGGTAATGTCTGGTCTCTTGTCACCAAGACGGATGAACTGAACCTGCTGATCAGGTTCCAGAGGGAGTACCACAAGGTCAGTCTGCTGTGCTTTTCAGAAACATGGCTTCAGGCAGATATTCTTGAATCAAACACCTTGAATCCTGGCCTTCCGATTGTGAGGGGTGACAGAGGATGCCAAATGGGCTGGTATATGGAGAGTGATTACAGTGTTCATGAACAAATGATGTTCATGTTGCATATGTTATTGTGAAGAAGCATTTCTGTTGCCTGGACATTGAACTTATAGCCACGAGTTTGCATCCATATTACTTGCCGAAAGAGCTGTCAGTTGCCATAATTCTCTTTGTACATTAAACTGGAAGTTGATGTGGAGGTGGCGTATGACATCATACACCCAGTGATGGTGAGACTTCAGATTCAGCATCCAAAATCTTTCATCTCCATTTCAGGTGATTTCATTTTCTATTTGTTTCTCCTCCATACTAGCAAATTCATACAGTATGTTAACTGTGCAACCAGGGAGAATAAAGTCTTTGACCTGTTGTTTTCCCAACAACAAACCTTGGATCACCAAGGACCTGAAGGAACTATTAAACAAGAAGAATCAGGCCTTCAATCTTAAAGGCAAGGTTCTACTAAGGTCTGAGCAGAAGGAGCTGAAGGTGAGACTGAGGCAGAATAAGGAGGCCTACAGTAGGCAGCTGGAGGCAAAACTTCAGAACAACAGCGCAAATGAGGTTTGTGCTGGCATGAGGAAAATACTAGCATCAGTGCTAAATCCCAAACTGTGGGGGACAGTTTGGAGCTGAATGTGTTTTTTGACAGGTTCAGCACATCACCCACCCCTACCATCTGTGACAGTAGCCTTACTTCCCCACCCTCACCTCCTATGTCATGAAAGTCCTGAAAAGATTTCCTGGACACTCCCATCTGGACCCGAACAGCACCACAGTGAAAATCACTTTCTTTGACTTCTCAAGTGCATTTAACACCATCCACCCTTTTGTGCTTGGGGAGAAGATAGATAAGAAGATCAACAAATTGATCAAGAAGGCTGGCTCTGTTCATAGATGCTCATTGGAGAGTTTTGAGGTGCTGGTGAAAAAGAGAACTCTCAAGAAACTGACAGCTATCCAGGACAACCCATCTCACCCCCTCCATGACTTACTGGTTAAGCAGCGGAGCACTTTCAGCAACAGACTAATTCAGGAGGTCATTCTTACCTATAAGTTCTCTTCAATGTCGTCAGGACATTATTACACACTGAGCCACTAAAAGAACATGCTCACTGGCTGGACATTGATATAGCACTGAACATTATTACTCCTTCTATCCAATCATTGGACTGACACTTTATCTGCACATGTACATAACTGACAGACTCACTGAATGGATGGACATTACTGCACTTCTATTCATATCTCTCTGCACAGACAATGTTCAGATCTTCTATTCATATCTTTGCAGTCACTTTACTTGTACATGGACACAACAGACAGGCTTACTGAGCTTTCATGTGTATTGTATTGTCACAATTGTCATCAGCATAATGTTTATGTTTTTGCATATTACATACTCGATTTTTAGCTTGTTTAAATCTATCTATCTATCTATCTATCTATCTATCTATCTATCTATCTATCTATCTATCTATCTATCTATATATCTATCTATCTATCTATCTGCACACTTTTTTGTTTTGTTGTCCTATATTTTGGAAAATAAGGAAAATGAAAGTTGCTCTGTTCTGTAAATTAAATGATGCAAACCCTCAAATAATCCATTTTAATTCTAAGTTGTGAGGTAGCAATACACAAAAAATGCCAAGGGGGTAAATATTTTCAAGAGACACTATATACACCAAGATGCCAAAAGCCAGGGGACAGGAATTCATAACATGTAAGACCCCCTCTAGCCCAGTAAAGTGCAGCAACTCAATTGATTCCACAAGTAGACAAAAGTAGTCTGAGCCATGCCATCTGGACAGACACCCACAGCTCTGTGATATTAGTAAGTTCAGAATCGCTAGTCCAAATGGATCTCTACACCACATTCCATAATTGCTTGATTAGACTCCTGTTGGGTGAAATTTCAGGTCACAGCATTTGTCCGAATGCTCCTTAAACCAGTTCAGGGCAAACGGGCCCTGATAGCACAGTGCATTATCACACTAGAATATCCCATCATCATAGGGGTACATGAAATCGGCACTGGCCTATGATGTGTTTTGGCAGATCATTCTCATGTTTTGCCATGCCATGAGAGTACACCCCACACCAGTGTGGAACAATGACACAGCTTATCAATCCATATTTTACTAGTGTTCTAGGATCCAGTTAGCAACCTCACACGTGCTGTGTCTAGTGGTGTTAACAGAGGCAATCTGGGGGGCTTCTGGTACCATATCCCATGAAAGCTAAAGAACGTGTACTGACCTATGGGATATGTTTGTTGCTTGTCTGTTACCACAGATAATTCCAGCCAGACACAGCTGCACAGCCACTGTAGGTGGTAATGCCTTCTATGATTTATTGTTGGTGGATGAATGTTAAATGTCAGCACAACTTTGTAAATAGAATGGCATGCACTATCATGCCTTGCCCCAACTCAACCTCACTCACAACTTCAAGCCTTCCTGAGATAACGCTGCTTCATTATCTATTTACATACTAATATGTCCCATGACTTTTAGCAATTTTAAGCAAGAACCCTAGGCTAATTTTGCAGAATATTTTCATAGTTTCACATCATTTTATCCAGTAAAACAAATTGAAAAGTATTTATATTGAGACATTTGTCTTAATTTGAGACATAAAAATGAGAAGAGTTTAGATATTTGTATGAATTGTTTTGATCAAAAATGTACTTTCACCTACAGTTTTCTTTTGCTTAGAAATCCTATTGGAAATTGATCATCCAGAGCATTTAGATGAGATTTACAAGGATATTTATAATAATAAATATAATTATCTTCAAAATACTTAAAAAAAAAAGACAGTGGTCCAAATAAATTATTATTATTTTTTTGTTATGTTTATATTACACTTTCTTATGACTTTTATTCTGAAATGTGAACAATGTATGAGCAAAAAAGAGAGCAAACAGCCCCTCCCTTCTCATTTTTTCTATAAATCAATATCTGTCAGTGATGTAATTAACCTCTTCCCACTCTCACTAATCAATTGATAATTACATGAAACTGCCTGTTTCTAATAAACTTATTGCATCAGTTCCCTGAAATGGGTAAAAGGCATTGTAATTTCAACATGGAGAAATTGAAACATATCCATAGATGTTCACATTTTTCACATCTGATTGGTGTGTTTTGAAATTTCTATTCTGTGAGTTTAGAACCAGCTTTTAAATTTGTCCTTTAACTTGTTCTTGTACCTGCTTACTAACTGTGAGCTTTATCTCTGCAATGCTAGAAATACACATTTACACTTTTAAATACAGATGGAATACAGACATGACCTCTGACAGTGATGGGAAGGATGAAAGTGTGGAAATGAAAAAAGAAAACTTTGTCACAGGTTAGACACACTTCTTAAACTTGAATATTTATTTCTGTTGATGAGTGAAGTAATGTACCAAGTAATGTTCTAATGCATCAATCTGCTGTACCAAGAGAATGATTTGTCTTGTATGTTTGTGGAAAAGAAAAGGCAAGAGAATGACCCCGGACTCACCGCCAACATAAGCAACGTGCTTATCAGAGGAAACATTTGAAAATGTAAGACTTGCCAAGTCAATTCAGGATTTAAATACAATCAAGCATGAATTTCTCTCTAAAAAGGAAACAGAAGCCAGAAACCACATAAAAAACACCTACTGCTGCATAACTGGCAAAACATCCCAGAGGAACAAACCCAAACCTGATGATGTCAGCATTTTAACAAAGAATGGCAATTATTGTTAGGACTGTTAGTGTTTTTAAAGGAAGTGTCCTACTATTTAAAGAAAGAGTTAGACAATGTTTTCGCTTAAGCAACCAGCTGTATCATGAATGTAGCGGAGGCTACATGTAGTGGAGGCTTCCACTAGAGGGCAGACCAGAGAACACTGACCAGGTTTCCACACTGACTTTATGAATAACACTGCTCTCTCGCCCGTGATTCTGAGCTGCATATTAAACATTGTGCCGTGACACATCATACACTGGATAATTGCTAAATTTCACACAGACTTCTTTAAAACTTTCCGGCAAGTTGGTGCTCTCGAGTACCTGCACTGCCCCCTATTGTTTTTGTGTGTGGTGCTTACCGAGTACTCATGTTAGAGTAGCCTTAGTGTCACCATGTACTTAAAGTTTTCATGGTAAATACATCTCAATAAATTACAATATCATTTCTAAAAACTGCCATATTTAATATTAACTACATTTAGAGTGACATTTTATGTTTTAATGTTGATATTGTGTGATTAATAATTTAGTCAATGTCAAAATTAAATATTCTAAGATTTATTAATTTTTTAGATTATGAATTTCTGATTTAAATAAATACATTTTAAAAACTATTTCACTTTATGTGTAATGAATATGAAATATTTATCTTTTTGATTTGTGAACACAAATTAACTTTTTCATGATATTAGATTTTTTTGGAGAAGCACTAATATTTGTGCAGTATATATTGAGCAAGCACACCAGTAAAATTCTTTGGGTAAGACTAATGTTAGATTTACCTACCTGTGTAAAATTATTCAAATGTATCCCATATGGACAAAAGTACTGGGACACCTGCTCATTTATTGCTTATTCTGTTCAGATCTCAAACTGGGAGAATTAAAAAGAATATGCTATAAAAATATATGAATCATTTCTCACTCATAATTAATTGAAACAGCAAAACAGTCAAAAGTGCAGATTCACACATTGCATGGCAACATTTACTGTATAATGAATGATGTCATTACATTTGTGTAGCAGAACAAAATGAAAATAATAACTCTCAATGTAAGAGTTTAGATGCATCTGTTTGTGCTCTTGTATGTTTTTTCTGGGTGGTAGAATAAATTGTGGAAGAACAGTTCTATTCTGACAAGAGCCAAAGACAAAGACCCCAATCTCACAATATTCACCCTCAATCTCTTAACTCTCATTCTCTCTCAACCCCCTGTCTGCATTGGTGGTCACATTTTCAGTTGCACATTTAAATGTCTACCGGTCTGAAGGCGAATGCATTGCTCCCCTTCCTTTTAGTCACACACACACACACACACACACACACACACACACACACACACACACACACACACACACACACACACATGCACAGTGCTTCACAGGGTTTTAGTCTAATCGCAGGACTGACAGAGCCAATAGAGGAGGAGATTGGCCGTTATGGAAAAATGGCCAATCTCCATGGAGCGAGCAAAAGCAGCCTATTTACTGCAGCTCGCACAACCCTGCTCTCCATTTAGGAGGTCCCAGGGGGCGCAATGTGAGGCGGGAATGATTCGACTCTTTTGTTTTGTTTTTTGGTTTTGTTTCTTGGGCCTCCTATTGAGCTAAAGGAAATTGGCCTTATTTGCTGTCTGGTCTGCATTTAAAGGATTTCTAAACAGCCAGGGAGTGTTTGAATGAACCGATCAAGTCAGTCTCAACCCAGAAACTTTCCTCTACAAATATTAAGAAAAAGTTCAAGCTAAATCTTCTAAGTCTAGGCAAAGTCAGCTATTTCTGTCCTTTAATACTCATCCATTAATAATGTGATTTTTTCATTGTCACTCTGATCTAATCAAATTAATAAAAAGACAAATGTTCTAAGAAACTGTAAAATAAAGCATTTCCAATACATTTTACTACTTATAACCCAGATAAGCTGTTGGAAGATGGCTTAAGTAAGATGAAGTCAAAATCACTGAACATATCATTGATACATTATGTAATATGGAATCAGGATCAACAGTGTGTGAATGAAGCCATCTAATGTCATTTTCACACCTGAAAGTCTGGACCAAGTTCCAAACCAAGGTTTGTGCTTTTTGTTAAACTATATACTTTTAATGTGGTTTCACAGTGCTTAGTAACACACTAAAGAACTTTACTATTTCCTGGCATCATTGCTTAAGTAGGTTGTGTTTATGTAAAGCTGCTTTGTGACAACTCCTTGTTGTAAAAAGTGCTATATAAATAGACTTTGATTGATTGTCTCAACCCAGAGATGTTATAAATTGAGACTGCTCACTATTTGAATTTGAATGGGAGTTCTCATAACTCTCAACATGGTTTGCAAATAAAGTCCTGCCCTTCAACAACAAGAACCACTCAGTTTACTGGTTGTGGAGAAAGTCCCACCCTTCAGCAAAAAGAGATAATCAGCTTGTTTGTTACACGCTAATGTAGGAAGGTCAATAATATTGTGGTTCTGGCCAGACCATATCAAAATAAAAAATAAAAAACTAATACAAAAATAGCAGTAACATTAAATGCTTTTGTGCCTTAATTTTCTAAATAATTAGTCAGGAAATGCATAAACAATCTGAAGTTTAAAAGCTAGGGTTCTTTGGTGATGAGTGATTAATAATCCAAATGATTTGGTGATCATTGATTATTTGACTGTCAAACAATTAATAATAATTTGTTGTAGCCTAACATGCAACAGTTATATATTTTCTTTAAAGGGATGTGATTGCCTGCCTCAACTTCCTGTCATTGTTTAAGAAAAATCACATTACAAATGAAACAAAGCATGGTTAAGTGTGATCTGGTCATACCAACTTTTGGTCCTTTGATCCTTTCATACCCACTATTTTGGTTCCAAACGTCCAAACCCAACAGAATATACATGAAAGCACTGTAGAATAATTAAATGAACTAATTCTTTTTTGCAAGCCAGACTTTAGTTGCCCTTTTCAAATTTTACAATATAGCTCTCACATCAAGATCAGTATTCATTTGCACTCTTTCTTTCTGAGTCCATTTCTGATACTATATTTGGTGAAAGACATATTTAACTAAACTGTAACTAAAATATGAAACAATGCCCAGTCAAAACACTGCCTTTGGCAATTTGTTAACCAAAGAAAATATAGTATATCCAAACCCACTACTTTTCTTCATTGCTTTGTTTCTTGCTTGTGTTGGCTCTGCACAATCTCATGTTCAAAGCTTTGAGTGTGAGAAATGGTTGGACCAAAACCAAGCTTTGAGTGGTTACCAACTTAGTTCCCTTAAGGATAAAGATATCCATCTTGAGTGGAGAAAACTTTCACTGGGAGACACATTGCATTCTACCTTGCACCCCAGGCATTTTGGGGCCATCTCAGATTTCATTGAAATAAAGAGTGGAACAATGCTACACAAGAGCTTTTCAAGATCTTTTCACTACATGATTATTTAAAGTAGGGGTTGTGAGACTTTTGCATTTTATGGCCCATTTATTTATTACTAGAAAACATAAAGAAAACTTTATGAGTTGTTTTTTTTTATTATTTTATTTATCAAGTGCTGACATTGGAAACATGAGAATTAGAGCCCGAATTGGACCTTCAAAGAAATAGAATTACTTCATGAAAACACTTCACAAAAACAAGCAGGAAAAATGTCTTGGTAATGTCAGATCTGCCTAAAAGCTGTCAGTCCCCATCTTGACAATTTGTCTTATTATGATTACATCATATGTAATGGTTTGTACTTACTGTACTTGTACTTGCAAATTATTTATTTCTTTTGTTTTGTTTACATTCTTTCTTTATAAATGTCTTTCTTTAAAAAGAATGTCTACATCTACAGTGTCTGCATCAGATGTCTGCAGCTGCATTGTCTCAATCCGATAATGAATTAAATAAGTGACACTTATATAGTGCCTTTCTGAATACCTAAAGACCCTATTACTTGATGCAGTCCTCCAGTTGGATGGTCGCGTCTGGTAGAGTGTACACTGTGTGCGATTGGCTGCCGCCTGTCGCCAGTTTGTGTTGGTTGAGTGTGATTGGTAAAGAGTGTAAAATGTCCTTGAGTATCCAGAAATATATATATATATGAAATTTGCACTTATATATAAGTGCAAATTCATTCAATAATTCAACCAGGACAGAATGACAATCCAAATCTGGGCATACAGGCATACATTCACTGACATAAACACTGATTCGACAGGGCAAATTGGAGTACCGGATTCACCTTATCTTCATGTGAGATGAAACTGGACTCACAAGAGGAGAGACATTGTGAGAACATGGAAACTCCATCAAGATAGGGCCATGCAAAAGCAAGACCCAACTGATTGAATGTGAACATGCTAACCAACAAGCCACCTTGCCACCCACTGTTTAGTTTATCTTTCATTACTTCTGTAATATTATTTTTGCGGGACATTCTGTTAATGTTTAACTTTTTTTAAATCTCTATTTAAAGTGCCATTACCTGCCCAATATGGATTACTATCTCCCCTGAGAATAGGCTGTGGGACCACTAGATAGTGAATCATGGCCCACTGGTAATACCCAGCCCTTAGGTTCAGAAAACCTACTTTAAGGACCATCATTGTAAAGGAGAAGTGATGGAACTTTTTAAATGATAAAGCTCCACTTATTGCAATAATGTTATAGCATAAGGGCTTAAAACTTGCATGCCAACAACCATTTAAATATCTTTATTTTGAGGAGTTTTCCCAACCACTACCCTCACCCCAGAAAATTTTGTCACCTTCTTTGAATAGAAGCTTGACAAGATCTGCCAATCCTATCTACCTATCTCTACTCCTCCCACCAGATACCCTTCTCCTCCTACATCTATGTCTTGCTTCTCTCCACTTTCCACAGATGACATCCTTCATCTTCTTTAATCTAACAATCCAACCACCTGTTCACTAGACCCTATCCCTTCCACACTGTTTCAGACAATTGCTCTGGACCTTCTTTCTTTCATTAATTTCACCATAAACAGCACATTGTCATAAGGTCAAGTTCCAAATCCTTCAAGGCTGCCATAGTGGTCCCAATCTTGAAGATGCCAAATCTAGACAGCATGGACAACAGCAGCTATAGACCAGATCCTCCCAGTTCTTCCTTCTTTTGTCTCAAAAGTTCTTGAACATTTTGTCTATAACCAACTTTTTGTCTATAATCATCTGGTTTTCTCACGCAGAACAATACATCTGAACAATACAATCTGGCTTCCAACTCAACAGAGAGTTTGCTGCCACTGAAATTATCTGAATTATCATCTGTTCTAGTTCTCCCTCTGCAACCTTTGACATTGTAGACCACAAGATGCCCATGTCGGTCCTCACTAGATTTGGAATCACTGGCTCTGCATGGCAATGGTTTGCCTGGAAGAGTGTTCTAACCAAGTAACATGGCAGGGTGCCACATCTGCCCCATGCAGACTCTCCACTGGTGTTCCACAAGGCTTAGTGCTTAGTCCTCTTCTCTTCTCTCTCTACACTCCTTCCCTTAGGAAAGTAATTTCCTCAAATGTGTTTTCTTACCACTGTTATGCTGATGGCACTGAACTCATCCTCTCTTTCCCACTTTCTGACACCCAGGTTTCATCTTGCCTCTCAGCCTGCCTTGTTGATGTTCCATCATCTTAACCCCAACCACAGCAAGACTGAACTGCTATACTTTCCTGGAACCACTGGTCCTTACACTGATCTTGCCATTTCCTTAGACAACACACTAGTCACTCCATCTGCAGAAGCATGGAGCCTTGGTGTAGATGTGGATGACCAGTTATTGTTCTCGGTTCATGTTACAAACCATGGCTACAGATTTAACATCAGGACAATTTGACCTTTTCGGACTAGAGAGGCCACTCAGGTGCTTGTTCAGTCTCTTGTCATTTCAAGACTAGACTACTCAACTCCCTTCAAGCTGGCCTTCCTATGTGGACCATCAGGCCCTTGTAACTCATTCCACATGCCACAACAGGTCTCCAAACTGACATATGTTTTGGCAGTACTTAAGATTTAGGTATCTCTGGATCACTCTACTATCTATCTAAGGTTTTGCGAGTGAACAGCAAAGCAATTTTGTAAGTTGCTCTTAAATGTAAATGTAAATGTACTGTAAATGCAAGGTGATGCTTTCCTTTGGTGGCTGATGTTACTGTTTATGGTGTGAATATCAGAGTACACTGTGCGACATTTATGAAACACACTTTTCATATTCTCTCTTTTCTGTGGAGTTAAATCTGACACTCCAGCATGAAAAGAGATTATGGTTGTTTAATGGCATTCCTGTTAGAGTCTGTTGGTCTCGGGTTAAATCTGAAAATGTCTTATGAATTGACTCTAATCCCACCCAGTCCAGTGCCAGTTACTAAAATAAAATGCCATTTTCTGGACCACTTAATAATGTTCATAATATTTGTCATGATGAGAAAAACAGGTTTGTCTGCATAATTTCACATAGAATCAATCAAGGACTCTGTAACAGATCTCATTTGACTAAAAACTAGATAATTCCAAACAACACTCCAAGAGAATAGAAAAATTATATTTAGCCAGGTCCATTTGGACATAAATGAACCTAATCAATTCATTTAATATTCAGCAGTCTTCTTCATTGCTGGGCTAATGCTTCAGTTTGGCTTATTTTAGTCTAACATCATATTGGGTTTTGTAATCCATTTTTTTAATGATTCAGGAAGGATGTGGGACTTGCTAGCTAAATTAAGCACATTAATGTTTCTTTCCCAGTGCTACTTTATTCAAAGATGACAAGTCTTCATTTATGCAACAGATGCAGTGCTTTACCCACTGTCTACCCAACATTCGACAATGTGATAGGCCTATGTCATGGAGACAATTCTCAGAAATATGGTATCAGTAATGTAAGCTATGAACATTTTCAGCAAATATCTCACTGCCACAGCAAGTAATGTGTCTGTCTTATTTATTGTATGTTTATTATTGGGAAAGTTACTTCAAATATTTCCATAATGTTAGTTTTGTCAAACTGTGAATGTTGTGTAAGAAACATTCTAATAACATGCATGCCATTATATAATTATTTTCAGAATTTTCAGAATATTACTGAAGCATAATTTCTGTAATATTATAATATAACATTCCTATAGCCTTTTGAAAACATTGCTGAATGCTCCTGTAATGTTAAATAAAAAAGCCACAACCCTTCTGGGAGAACATCTCATGGGCATCCCATGAGACCAAAATAAAGCTTTTAGGTAAAACACAGCAATGTACACATTCACAGAAAATATAACAAGGCCTTCAAAGAAAAGAACATGATCCCTATGGTAAAATATAGTGGAGGTTCAAAGATTTTTTGAGGTTGTGTTGCTGCTTCTTACACCAGATGCCTTGACTGTGCTCTGTGTGCATGGCATTATGGAATCTGATAAATACCAAAGATTTTTGGAGTGTAAGATGCAGTGTGACCGGAGGCCATGTGTCTTCCAACAGGACAATGACCCAAAGCATACTTCAGCAACCACCCATAAATGATTTAAGACAAAATGCTGGAGATTTCTGAAGTGGCCAACAGTCCAAATCCTTTAGAGCAGTGTTTCTCGGTCCTTATCCTGCAGGTTTCAGAACTTTCTCTAATACCAACACATCTGATCCAATGAATGAATTAATCAACAAACCATTGATGAGACAAACTGGGTGTTACAACAGGAAAACACAAAAAAGCAGGGCAAAAAAAGATATCTCAAAACAGTAGTTGGGAAAAGCAACTTTCAGATCTGGTGCAGTTGGCAAAAGACAAGTGGTCCACAAATCAAATTTAAAGGTATCGGATTTAATTTATGGTTACAAGAAGCAAATTGATCCCATTTATTTTTTCAGAAAATGTTCCACCAGTTGAGGATGTGAGTTCTGTTATATCAGATTCCCACTTTTCTTTTTAGCGTTATTTCCAATGCAAACAATACCAAAGCTTTTTAAATTGGAACAAAGTCCTGAAAGAAGCACAGGGGTGTCAATATTTTTGGCCATGACTGTATGTGAAAGTCTTATGTGAAAGTTTGGGTGCCCCTTGTCAGATTATATGGGACCAAAAGTGAATGTTCTCTACAGAAACCTGCACATTTAATACATAATTACTGTTCATTCTCTAAACTTAACGTTAACAAACAGTTAAAAAACAGTTGGTCATGGACAAAAAATCAGTCACCTGTGACTAACAATAAAGAACTGTCCTATTTTGTGTCTTTTGACCCACAGTAACTGGGAAACTCTGTAACAGAAGTGAGCAAAATGCCTCTTGTGTGCCACTCCATCAGTTTGAGTGCTCTTCTACAATCAATTGTTTCTCAGAAGCGAAGCAGTTTTTTTAAGTTATGAAACATGCCGGGGGTCCCTTCCATTAGTGTTGACTTTTGCCATTCTGATCATAACTTCCTGTAGACTGGAATTTTTGCCACTGTTGGTAGACTCATGACTGTACACATTGATACACCTGCAGGTTCAGATATTTCTGTCACACTGTGGCCTTTGGTCCACCCAAATACAATAACACCTTTTTGCCAATCATTAACATTTGCTTCGTGACCCACTTTCCACACATAAAATGAGACATTGCTCACTGTACCACCTCTTCTCAATGTATAAATCCTGTTGAACATCCTACAGGTATTTATAGCCTGATCGTTTTCATGCAATGTCTTATGCAGGAGTCTAAAATTACTACTACTTGAACATGCTTTTAAACAGGTTTTTCAAACAAGTCAAATTTAGCAAATAAATAGACAATCAAATGCCATTTTACCAGTGATGACCAATCATTTGCATAAAACTGTATATCACTGGCATAACATTGGCTGATTTGCTGAGAGATCCCTCCACTCTACCTTCTTAATCATTATGATCTTTCTAGACACTGGTGTCTTTTTTTTAAAGGTAAAAACCTTGCCAATGTCCACTGGTGCTGAGGAACCTATCAAAACGATTATTTATCTGAGACACATTTACAGCCAGACAATTGATGTCAGCATATAAAGCATACAGTTCAGATATCAGGTAGATATCAAGTACTTATGGTGCTTTTATGAAATCAGATGCTTCATTTTGTAGGTAAATGACAATTTTAATTTTCTTCTAATCTCCTACAAGCCCCCTTCCCCCCTTTCTACTTCCTTCCACCCTCATCATAAGGCATTCGTAATCTGCCTGTAAAGGTCAGTTTAGCATAATGCCTTAATATAGACCAATCCTGAAGGAGTTAAGGTGATATCTCACTCCTTACAGCCATCTTGAAAGGTGGACACTGACATCTTATATATACTGTATGCCTGTAGGTGTTAATGCAGATGTATCATTAATGATCCCTTATACCACCCATATACATTCTTTGAGGTAATAAGGTCATAGCAAAAGGTAACATATAATAAAGGTAAAAGAATAGGCTATTCAGACCAGGTCATGGTGATCACGTTAAAGAGGCCATATTGTATATTTGCTGTTCTGTTTTCTTTTTTCCTCAGATGACCATAAATGATGTTTAGTTTTATGTGCCAAACACATTCAATTGTACTTGATTTCCCATCCACTCTTTATTCAGTGTGTGGTCCTTTAAGACTCATATGGTAAAGAATGAGAGGTGTACATCATTATTTGGTTATTTTAAATAATTTAGTTAAATAACTACAATTTAGACTAGCATCATGAAATATATCATGAACATATTATTATATATATATATATATATATATATATATATATATATATATATATATATCTGTCTCTTATACACATCTATATATATATAGCGTATATATATATATATATATATATAAAATATATTAATATATATAATACTTTTATAATACATATAAAAGTATTATTGAATTGGCTGAGGAATTGAATATATATATATATATATATATATATATATATATATATTCAATTCAGTTATAATTTCAATTAATGTGCCTGACCTATATTTCACTTACAATAACATGCTCCTCCTACTCTTTTCATGCTCTGTCTTTACTTGGCAAGAGGGTGGTCCAGTGGATTCTCAGCCTAAGCCACCCAGAAGCCCAAGTTTCTTGAGTTCCTTGCCTGTGGGCAAACTGCTACTGCTAATGACTGACACCAAAGAGTGACATATGTGTACATCTGTAGACACATCAGACTGTGCTAACTGCAAGCTAACACTTTAGCCCCTCACTCATGTTAGTCACAAACTAATGTGTTAGTGTTAGCACATTAGCATCAACCTAGTGCACCATCCACAAGTTAATACATAGTGAGGACAAGAGTCACCCTGCCACATTAATCCAAGCAGTAACCAACTTTATTTTCCCACTCTGAAGAAAAAAGTAGGAGGGAATATGAAGCACATGAACAATCCTGAATTCCTTTAGCCCACCAGTCACCCGCTTTTTGTTAAGATGGCTCTACTATTTCTATCATTCGTTCATCTTCCTCAAATTTAAACTGAATCTAGTCTTCTTTCTTTTCAGTAAAATGTTCCACTGCCACTGGCTGCAGCCGAAAGTATTTGAGCCCATTTGTCTTCATGCTTAACAGTTGGCAAGGTCCTCTTCTCATTAAATTCTGCATTTTATTACCCAAACACACTTGTTTCAGCCCAAAATTATATTTTAACTTCATCAGTTCACATTGGCTTTTTTAATGTATAAGATATAACATTTTGCCATGGATTTTGTGGTGAGGACTCTTCTTTTATGTCATACTGGTGGAGTTGTCACTGCACAGGAGACTCTTAATAAACCCCTCATAAATGTGTTGATTTCAAAATCAATTCAATTATGAACTGTATGGATTGGGCAGTAAAGATTATGTTTTCAATCCGGGGTCTATTCTTCTTATTAGAAATTGCAAGGAAAGTTTTTTTGTCCATTATATTAGGCCATATAATTACTTAAATAGCATACAAACTTCTCAAGATTTGGAGTTTAGAATATCCATTCTTTTTGGTATACCTGAGTTTCACTAGACACACAGGGAAAAGAATAGACAGGGGGATTATGAAGCACAGGATGGAACCTGAAGTGTGAGACCACAAGTCACCCAGTTTGGGTTGGAAGGCTCTACTATTCATCCATTTCCTCTTTGCTGCCAGGGAACGGTGAAATGTTTTTCAGCTTCTCCAGAATCATCGCCTTGGCAACAAGATCATTCCCAACCCTGGCAGTGAAGCTGAGGGGTGAGGAGGTGGGAATGTGGTAGACAGAGAAAAATAAAACCTGTGTGTGTGTGTGTGTGTGTGTGTGTGTGTGTGTGTGAGAGAGAGAGAGAGAGAGAGAGAGAGAGAGAGAGAGAGACTCCTCTTTACTTATTACTTTACACAGGATCTAAAATTAATGCTTTATTGTTTGATAGATAGATTTGATAGATTTAACTTTATTGTCATTGTTCAATACCAAATTCTAAAATAATGAAATGTTATGTTTGTTGACCACTTTCTTTACAATAGGCTTTGTGACAATACAGAAATAAAGGCAAAAGAAAAACAAAATGAGAATATAATATAAAGCAATAATGGAAATCATTATTAAAATCAAATCTTCTGTAATGGCAAATAAAAAAATTCTAAAAACTTTACTGATTTAAAAGATCCATATAAGTTAGCAAGTATGTTTCTTTCTGTGTCTGTTTTAAGCCTTAAACATGGCCCTTGACTATGACAAGCTCTGAGTTCATCATAACCACAGATCTGACCTTGAAGGTTCCTGTTAAACCTTAACCCTTCTAAAAAGTCCCATGGCATGTGTTAAAAGTAAACAAGTGGATGAAGCTTTAAGTACTCTAGCACATGGAAGTCACTTTGGTTTTGTATGAATCAGACTATCAGGTAGGAACAACATGTGCCAAATGCTGATTTGGAAGACTTTGCTCCCATTCACTTCCATCTACTTAAACCCAATTTTACAAGCTTGCTCCTTATTTGTATACTGATTATGTATAACAGCCAATTTAGTAGGTCCATAAATATATGGAAAACTGTGACACTCAAAATGTCGGCTTTTTCAGCTTAGCTTCTTGCAGATCCTGTTAATTGCTAATTGTAAATTTCATTATGAACTGAGGAAAGAGCTTTGTATTTTTTATAGCCTTTTTATGATTTGTGGATATCAGATAACTTTCAGGCAGCTGCTTAGAAGAGCCCATGGTAGCAGATTTTTGGAACAAGTTGTGCATCTTCTGGGCTTTCCTAGTAATGATTGTAAATAACCTAACAAGATCATTCAAGTCTCAGAAATTTACATGGTGCTTGTTGTCTTTTTCACATTAAAATAGTGCAAAATGTTTCATCTGCCCAATGAATCATTCAGTGAAACAGAATCTTTATACAAAAGTGCCATATTCCTTACTGTATCAGGAAAACTTCTTTCAAATTAGCACCTTTACAATTTAAATACTATCAATGTTTCAAAGACTGCCATTAATGCCCCACTCCATGGTTTATAAATGGAGAATACACTACAAATATGACAATCAATACTGTTACAAACCAATTTGAGAATCAGAAACAGAATTCATATTAATCCCAGAGATAAATTACAAATCTTATATCTACACAAAATATTAAAATATATTAATAAAAATAAAAACAACAGAGTAATGAAAAAGCAGAACACTCTGAATCAACAGATCGAATTCTTTGGAAATACATACATGTTAAAATAATGATGATAAAGCCAATGGCTATGATGATAAATAAATAAATAAACAAACATCCAGACTTATTGCACGGATAATTAAAATGAACAGATTGCACAAGTGAACCATAGTGGTTTATAGTGATTAAGGGAGGGTTAGAGGATAGAGTTTGATGACCACAGGTAGGAATTACCTCATGTGGCACTCTTTAGTGCATTTTGACGTTTTGCATTGAAAATGCTCCTGTGTCTCAGGTCCACCACTAGTTCCTCCATCTTTGTAACAATGAGCTCCAGATGGCTCTGTTAGCGCCATGTTACAAGTCCTACATTCCCTGTACTTGTCCTCATCACCCCTGCTGAAACATCCCTGCTGATACATCCTTGCTGATCACCCCTGCTGATACATCCAACTATTGCAGAGTCATCAGAAAATTTCTGAAGATGGCAAATCTTTGTGCAGTAGCTGAAGTCTGTGGTGTAGAGGGTGAAGATGAAGGAGAAGGGACAGTTCCCTGTGGGGCTCCAGTGTTGTTCACCTCTGTCTGACACACAGTGCTGCAAGTTTACTTACTGTGGTCTGCCAGTCAGGATAAACAGGATAAAAGTCACATCTACAGCAGAACAATCTGCCATCTCGGAATGGTCAAACAATAAATCTTTCTCCATGCAGCTTATAATGAGTCTGTGTTTGACTATGTGATATCATACAATGGCAAAAATTCTTAAAGCAATGAATATGTTGAATATCAAAATTAAGACCGCGTTTGTTAATCTCAATAAGTACACAGTGTCCATAAATACAAGAGCAGTGAAGAATGTTTTTTTTCTGCAGGTTCATCCGTAACACATGTCCAAACCTGAGTGCCTCTATCATCATATCAGGTGACTTCAACAATGTCCAAGACATTATCAAACTTCACTCAATATGTGGACTGTTGAAAAGTCCAGTTGATGATCTCAATGCAGTCCACTTATCATATGTACCCTCTGGAGGGCACAGGGATCAGGCTGAAGATGTGGTAGATACTCTAGGATTTGGTGGCACAGGCTTTAAGCACCCTGATGTGCTGGAGTTTCCACTTCCACCTATATTTGTCCTTAGCCTCCCTCTGGATCGTTCTCACCTCCTCCCTGTCTCCAGCTCTGAAGCCCATCTTCTTTTTATTAAAGAGAGCTTTAATGTCCTTTGTTACCCATATTTGTTGTTTGGGTTGCATTTCACAGTCTTGGTTGGGAAAGTGGAGTCCACACAAAGTGTTGTGGTCCATTATGCAGTCTGTGAGCCTATCAACATCCTCTCTGTGCAGCTCACAGAAGCTAGCCAATCTGCTTCATGACTCATCAGCCTCCTCACTGTCCACGAGATCATCAGCTAGCTTTTCCAGCAGTACTAAATGAGTGAAGTTTGATAATGTCTTGGCTATAGTGACATTGTTGAAGTCACCCTGATATGATGATGAAGGCACTCAGATTACGTTGGCATGTGTTCTCGAGATGAACCTGCAGAAAATAAAAATCTTTCTCCACTGCTTTTGTATTTATGGACACTAGTGTGCTGGCGATTAACAAAAAACAAGTCATATTCATTGCTTGTATAAATCCTTTTGTACATTGTATGATATCCGTACAATCAACCACAGACTCATTACATAAGCTACGAAGAATTCGCAAGAAATAGATTTTTTCTTTTTTGGTGGGATGGTGGTGGTGGGGGAGGGCTGATTGTTCTGGAATTGCTATAGATGTGACTTTTATCCTGTTTTTGAGAAGGGATGTGACACCATCTTTGATCAATGCAGTTCAAACAGATTTTAGAATGGACACTGTTCATCCAGGAATTGAGTTTGATCTCCATTTTTATCATGGATGAAACTGAGTTGAGTAATATTGGTCAACACTGTATGTGTAATATAGCTTCATCACTGGGAATACAACTACATGACAATATTACCATTCAAAGGCTACTTTGCATGTAAAATTAAACAAATGTGGAAAACACATATATACAGTTGTCCTCAAAGTTTATACCCCATATAAATTTTCCTTTCTTTTCCAGAAAATATGAATATTAACACAAAAACCTTTTTTACAACTCATGGTTAGTGGTTGGGTGAACCCAGTATTGTCAAACGAATGTGTTTTCTCTTTTATAAATCATAACAACCAAAAACATCCAAATGTCCCTGAGCAAAGGTTCACATACCCCAGTTCTTAATACCATGTATTGCCCCCTCTAACATAAACAATAGCTTGAAGTATTTTGTGATAGTTGTGGATAAGGCTCTTTATTTTGGTAAAGCTGCCCATTCTTCTTGGCAAAAGTCTCAGTTCCTGTAAATTCCTGGGGTGTCATGCATGATCTGCACACTTGAGATCTTCCAAGAGTGGCTCAATGATATTGAGGTCAGGAGACTGAGATAGTCACTCCCAAACCTTCACTTTGTGCTGCTGTAACCAATGACAGGATGTCCAAGTATGTCCCATGCACAGCTTCCGGGCTCATGAGTGCATATTTGCCTCCAGTATTTGCTAATATCATGCTACATTCATCTTTCCTTCAACTTTTTCTATGTTTCCTCTTATTGCTTTGTAGTCCACGTCTAACACCTCTGTGCTTTGTGTAGAAATGGTGTTCCTTTCATTATAGGCTTTGTTGACACCTCTCCAAATGTAATGATTATGGTTGTGGCCAAAAGTTAAATTTTGGTCTCATCACTCCAAATTACCTTGTTCCAGAAGTTGTTTAGGCTTTGTGCTTGGTGTATTGTGAGCCAAGATATGCGTTTGATCGTGGCATTTGCGCCAGTAATGCCTTTCTTCTCAGTGACTCAACCACCATGCTGCCCATTTCTCTTCAGGAGGTGCCTCATATTGTGCATCTTGAAACAGTGATTGTGGATTTCAGAGTCCTGTATTTCAGCTGTTATTTGTGGGTTTTCTTTGCATCCCAAGCAATTTCTGGCAGATGTGGTCGAGGCCTATTAGTCTACCTGACTATCGTTTGAAGGTTTCTATTTCCATTTGTTAATCACAGATTGAACACTGCTGACTGGCATTATCGATTCCTTGGATATCTTTTTGAATCCCTTTCCTGTTTTATACAGTTCAACCACCTTTTCCCATAGATCCTTTGACAATTCTTTTGCTTTCACTCACAATCCGGCTATCAGTGGCTGGATGAAAGATGCAAGATCTGTCTGGATCCCAGAAACTCACTCAGCTTTTATGAGCAGGTCTGAGTAAGGATGTTACCTTTACTAGCCATTTAACCCATCTGTGTCAACATCTGTGCATGTTTTCAGTCATGTTATCGCCAGGGTATGTGAGCTTTTGGTCAGGTCATTTGATTGTTTTTGGTTGTCATTATGTTTTAAAAAGAGAAAAGACAGTATTTTGACAATAAATGGCTTCGCAACCACTAACCGCAGAAATTGGAAAAAAGGTTTTTGTGTTACCATTCATATTCTCTGAAAAAAAGGCAAGAAAGCAAAAATTATGCTGGGGTATGTAAATGTTTAACATTAAAACATGTTTAATGTTAAAAGGTTGTCAATTAACAAACATGACAAATCAACAATGCATGTGAAAGTAAAACTATAATATCGATACAGTTGAAACAATATTGAAACAACATTGAAACTACACTGAAACCTAGCCATGACCATAGCGTTGGTTTCAATGATAAATACACAATGAACTGCTGACTTCTTGTCTCCTGATTTGGTTCAGCAGATTTTTCCAAACAAATGTTTCAAATATTTGAATGTTTTATATTAAATCACTAACCTCAATAGGACTCTCCTCCATCATAAGATGCTTAAAACACAAGGTGAAGTTCTTTTTGTACTGCCGCCAGGCACCAGGTCCCTACCTCTGATTCAACATCCAACAGATACCTGTGCCAAACAGCATTGTGCTGGGTGTGATGTGAGGAACATCTACCCACCCAGAAGGACATAGCCCAATTTGCTCTCTCAGACTCTGGCTGCTGAAGGCAAGCAGCATGACCTGGGATTTGAACCAGTCATCAGTCATTGAAACACTTCCCAAGTTCTCTGCTACTGATTTGATTAGCA
>CM067522.1:11570522-11578022 GCA_034509495.1 Acestrorhynchus altus | reverse complement strand
TGGGGATGAGGTGGGGTGATGATCATTCAGTATCCTTGACTCATTAATGCTCTTTTTTCTGAGAGCAATCAAACCCCCACAGCAACATTTCAAAATTTGTAGAAATTCTTTCTTGGGGAGTAGAAACAGGATCAACTCTTTAAAGCAGGATAGACTCTTTATTTAAATATTCTTGATTTCAGAACAGTAAATGTGCATTCAAAGAGACCATGTGGTGTGTGTTGGCCGTCTCCGCAGCTGTGGCTGGGTCAGGGCGCTTGGCCGATTAGCTCTGCTTATCACCTACAATTAACTGCAGCACTGCGCTCTGTGGCATCTGCAGCTAATTCACCCCGAAGCATCATCGGGAGGGCGAGGGGGGCCCTACTTTTTTCTCCCCTGCTCGTACAAACAAACAAATACTGATCTATGGAAGTAAATAGACTTTGGCTCGTGTGAAATTGAAACGTTGAACCACCTGCACTCAGCCCAAATTAGAAACTCATGCACTAGCCACTACAGCTGGGAGCCTGTTATTATTTGCTGTTTGTCTGGATTCATATTCTTTTTCCAAGGACGTGCTGATTATTACAGCTGATTATTTTCAGATTAGATGATCTTTGCATGTAGTACTTGGGGTTTTACTAATTAGCTGGTAATTAGGGGTTTTAGCATTAGTATGGATTTTCTGTCATTGCTCTTGATGAAAGGCAGAAACCAGAAACATGTCCCACACACCAGCTTTCATCACACACACACACACACAAACACACACACACACACACACACAAAACATATAATCATGCAATTATAGAGTGACACAATGTATGTATAGACACATTCAATATGAGCCACCTTAAATGTATTTAAGTAGCAAAACAATGAAAAAAAATATCCTGTCATTACCATGTCCTGTGGGAGATCCTATACTGGTTGGGTAGATCAATAGTTTATATAGATTTATGTCATTGTTTAAAGCAGCATTGTAGAACACTTTTACAGTTCACTGTAACGTCAGGCTTGGTGTGTCAGCAACTATACTATGTAACTTTGGTGAAGCAGGCAAGACAGTGTGACTTGTGAAATGTGAAATTGTGTGAAATAGTGTGAAACTGTGAGTCATATTTGTGTAAAATCCTGTAATATTGCTCTACCACTTCAGTCCACTGATTCTGTATCTGTGAGCTTGTCCAAAAATACATGTGTAAAGTGTGTCTGTAAGAAATGCTAGTTCTCGCATAAAAACCTGTATTCCATTCCATGGGTACTTAGGAATACCCTTGTATTCCCTACACAATAATCACATGATATCAGCTTAGGGAACTTCAGGTGGTTAAATCCTTTCATTAAGAATACCCTGCAATGTAATCAAGTAAACAACAGGGCATGGCGTTCAAAACAATCTTTTATTCTCCTTTGTTAAGTAACTAGTAAACAATTGAACTGCAGGATGCAAGGAGGATGACTTACCATTAACTCACTTCTCCCTATGCAACTGACTTCTCCCACTGACGTTGCGTTTGAATTGAATTATTTCACTCCCTGGGTTTTGGAACCTCAGTTACAAGGTCTGAACTTCAGTGTTTCCTCCATGTTGACTCAAACAGAGCACAAAATAGATGGGAAGCATATTTGATTGTCGATGTTTACTAAAGTTGAACTTGACACAAAAGTTGCTGTGGAAATCTTGTACACAAAATTCACTTGTCACAGCAAACCTCATTGAAATGCATTGAACACTTCACCAGTAAAAACAGTGTGAACTAGGCTTAATGCTGCTTTTAGAGCTTATTTTTACCCATTTATAATAAAATATCTTTTGCAGTTTGTCGAGTTTGTGTCCACACTGATCCACATATAAAAGAAATCTACCCCCAGAGATCAATTAATAAAATTTGAAAGAAATGCAGACAGTTATGATTTAAAGAGCTCACAGAGGCCATGTATCAGCAAGACTGCAGTAGAATGAGCTCAGTGGCTTTGAGTGTTTCCTCTGTTGTTGAAAGTATATGACCCCTTTTGTTAAGAGTGTAGTATTTAAAGCAGAGAGACAACGAAAAGTTATATGTGACCTGCATTGGGGAGCCTTTTGGGAAGTAAGTGTGTGTGTGTGTGTGTGTTTGGGGGGGGGGTGTTGCAATAGAGAGACCATGATGTTGGTACACAGCAGAAACTTCACTATGATGGCGATGTGATCCGACTGGTCTGAGTAGCCACTGGCCAGCTGACATCAAAGCCCACCTCACTGCTCCCTGACCTATCCCCTAGGCATGCGCACACATACACACATACATATGTACACACACCATGCACTGTGCTTCTCAGATACACAAATGCCTCAGAGTTACCAGGAGTAAATACAGATGCACACAGAAACAGATCACAAACATGCAGCTCACAAACCTCGCCTTGCTAGTAAAACACAACCAGTCTCTCCCAGCCCCTTTGAGAGAATGGGCATAGTCATAAACCAGATCAGTGGTCCTACATTATGTTTCTTACATTCATCTTTCAGTGAAATATAATATAGTAGTAGCAGTAGTAGTAGTAGTAGTAGTAGTAGTAGTAATAATAATAATAATAATAATAATAATAATAATAATAATAATAATAATAATAATAATAATAAATGCCTTACAGTCCACTTTACACTTCAAAGAAGAACAACAGTTGAACTTTTATTACCTGGACTGTATTGCACATTGACTTGGTACTTGGTATAAACACACACACACACACACACACACACACACACACACACACACATATGTGAAAATTTAAAAATTGCTAATTTGTTATCACAGTATCTCTGAACTAGGGCTACAGCTGACAGATGACTGTTAAAACTGCTCTAGCCCTGAGCTGTCTTGACAAGACCATTAAACTTCCAGTTTCAGAAAAATGAAAAGATGGACTGATTTTCTGTTTTTTTTTTCTCTGTGATTTTATGCTTTGTTTATGAAGAGCAAAAGTAAATATAATGTGTTTTTATATTGTGTATCTGTCATTTTTGGGAATGGGGGCTTATTTTACATTTGGTTATTTGTATTATGAAATTAACATTTTCATTTTTTAAATTAATAATTCCATGTTTAAACTGAAAAAAGAAAGACAAAAAAGTACACAGACCTTAATGGAAGCAATGTATTGATATTTAAATTACCCCTTGGAGCCTCTTCATTTTTTAAAGTATGGAGATGGTCAGTCCATTATATTGAGAACAGTGGCAACTCTATATGTCCCACAGTGTTGTATTCTTACAGTAGATGGATGGACAGAAACACCTGAAGGTTTTTCAGATCTGAACCCAAAATGTCCTCAAAGAGGAATCTAACTTACTTAGATTTGTTTTGTTTGTTTGTTTGTATGTTTGTTGGTCTGTTTTTTAATAGTTTTAATGGAATTTCTTTAATTTGATATTGAATATGTTTTTAGAGATCTATTGAAATTGAATAACTTGTACTTAAGAACTAGAAATGAAATAAATTTACAGTAGTCTCAGACTTTTTCACACGACTTTACTGTATGTTTTCATTATTTACAAAACTTTACAAATCAAAATAATATTTAAGTGGTCATGTGCTATCAAGAATAACACCAGGTATCATGTCTGTGACCAAATCACAGCTGTGATGTTATTCACAATAACACTGTATTACTTTACAGTGAAATAAGAAATTATTACATTTGTATTTTTTTTCTTCTAACAAGCCAAGCTGGGCATTCAGCAGCACTGGATCTGAAACTTGAACTCGGCTGCCTGTCTCTTTTCCTGATTCACAGCCACCCGCACCTCTTAGCTGAAGCAAGGGAGTGAGGGAATGGGGGAGAGGAGACGAGAGGAGAGAGGAGGAGTGGGGGGTGATGGAGGGAGAGTGCTGGCACTCATCTGAGCAGAGAGGTGCTGAAAAAGTCCTTCAGAGCGGTGGGGCTATTTTTC
Organism: Acestrorhynchus altus; assembly: GCA_034509495.1. Classification (NCBI taxonomy): domain Eukaryota; kingdom Metazoa; phylum Chordata; class Actinopteri; order Characiformes; family Acestrorhynchidae; genus Acestrorhynchus; species Acestrorhynchus altus. The sequence goes on along the minus strand of CM067522.1, from coordinate 11,574,103 downwards.
ATGGCGGCAGGCTTGTGAGTGTTGGAAGCGGCGAGTGTGGAAAGTGTGAGGAGACACTGACACCACGTCTGAGTGCTGCGCTGTGTGAATTTTACACACCTTTCCATCTTACACACACGCTATAGACATGTATAAGAGAGCTCTGTTTGTATATGACTCAGTAATTCCCTCACTGTCAGTTTCTAGCCATATTGCTGTACATTTTATGGTGTTCTATGGAGCAAAAAAGCCCTTTCATATTTGCACAGATTTGTTCATTTGTTATTCTGCAGCACTTTGTGTTAGACACACAGTGATCATATCACAATGTTGTTTTACTAATCAAATGTAATGTATCTCCAAACTGGTAATTTTTAATGATTGGAAACATGTATTTTTAGAGAAAAAACTCTAAAAATACTCTACTCAATCTCTATTGTTAGAGAAAAAACATCACTTGTTACTATTTTATACAATCTTAAGTGCTGTCATCGCTGTCATTTTGGAAATACAACCAGTACAGCTACCTAAATAAGGACCTTACTAGATGTATATTTTAAATAAAGCTACTTGGCTCATGAAATCCAGCTATGATCTTATAGCTGATCTTTTATCTCTTGTTGAATGAAAACAATAGTATTTCAGTATCACTTCACACCTCAAAGAAAAGCCTGAGACTCATTTTTTTTTTCCATTTTTAGTTTTTTAGTTATGGTGGTTGGACATAATTGCTCTCTACAGTGACAGTATTTCATCATAAATGAACAAAACATTCTATTACAGTTTAACACAATTACATTACTTTACATTAACCTGCAACTAAAAAGTTGCTGTTGTGAATACAATTATTATGCTAATAAGAATAACAGTAGCTACAGCTCTGAAAGACTTGGTTTGGTACAAAAACACATTCTCTCCAGCCAATTCTCCAAATTCCCAAATCCCCACAGTTTATTGACTATCCTCTGAAAAAATAAAAAGAAGAGAGGTACAAGGGTTTATATCTCATTCAATTCAATTTCTGTATTGACAGGTTCAAGCATGTACTTCCAACTTTGTTTTATCCTGTATGTAAATGACATTTGTTCTATATGCAAGGTAAGACTGTACACACCACAGTAACGATCAAATTCAAATGTCTTTTTATATTGTAAAATATAATAATACTACTTGAATATAATAATGCTATTAGAATCATATGTGCAATTTGTGTTTATTTTATCTCCAACAATCACTGACTTTAACTACATTTTTCTTATTTAGAAATGGTCCCCAGCATAGGCTCCTCATTCCTATACATTTCATTCCATTTGACCTTTGCAACTAAAGCACAAGGCTATACCGACCTTATACTCACTCAGCAAAGCTGAACGTATAGCCAGCCCATTCATCTGTGACCCTCTTTCTCATCCCACCATTCTCTCTCTCTCTCTCTCTCTCTCTCTCTCTCTCTCTCTCTCTCTCTCTCTCTCTCTCTCTTTCCCATACAGACACATACTCACAGAGGCTGGGAAATGTATCGCCTCAGTGACAGTGGTTTTGCTTGAGAGCCTGCAAGCAGATAGATGCCTTTCATTGTGAAGTCTGTTCTTTCAACAGCTGTATTAAAGCAATGGGTAGCTTTAAAACCTTAAACCAATGTCTCCATCAAACGAAAGCTGCACCAAGTTTTCTAATCCACACTTCCATAAGCACTGAGGCAATTGGGAAATCTCAAAATAAACCTCTGTAATGATTTCATTGCCAGGGCATTTGCTTGTACTGTTTTGTCTGTCAGCTCTTGTTTGTTATGTCTTGGTTTTGTGCTCTGCTGCCAGTGTAACTTTTTTCCTTCACTTTATTTCTTTAGAGCAATTCAGACAATTCAGTTGTATGTACCTGTTACATTTATGAGAAAATATCTAGTACAGTATCATCTGGGCAGTAAGTGTTGTTTTTTTTTTCACACAGTGAAATCTAATATTAGAATAAATACAAATAACATTCATACAAAAAGTCATCATCAGCTTTTCATCCTCAATTCTTAGAAACTGAGCTCTGTACTTTGTGTGTAGTTATATTCTAGGCTTCATAACTCATAGACATGATGCACACAGATCAAATCAAATAGAATTGTCTTTGTGTAGTGCTCTTCACAGAGCAGCTTTATGGAAATAAAAAAATAAACAAAAAGGTTAACAACACAGATACAGAGTGTAAGAAATAGAAATAGACCCCCAGTGAACAAGCCAACGGTTCACAATGGCCAGGAAAAACTCCCTCAGAGCAGGAGGAAGAAACCTTGGGAGGAACCAGGCTCACAAAAGGGGGGGACCCCTCCTCCTCTGGTCAAACTATGTATACACAATTATTTAGGGCACACTGAACCCCCACACGTCTGCTCTAATACTCTGGTGTACTCATGTAATGTTAGTTTGCTGGTATAGCAATTAATTTGGGCCTATGTTCATTTCTGCATAGTTGCTGATGGCAGGAAGGCAACTAGTCCAGGGAACGGTGGGAAACTAGTCCAGGTCCTCTAGCTGGAAGTTCGGAAGCTGAAGTAAAGTTTTTGCAGGGCAGCTTGGGATACTTCTCAGGTGGGGCAGAGGAACTAAAGGTTAGCATTTAATCTAGGTTATCATTAACTCGGAAAAGGTAGAGAGGTGTAATTAGTTTGGTGTGTAGATTTATGGAGAGCAAAGAATATAAACATTACCAGAATGTGGCGAGTGGCGAGTCCTGCATTTTGTTTAATCTAGGTTTATCATCAGGTTTGGCTGATATATACAATTGATTATCATCTGCATAGCAATGGAAATTGATGCAATGTCTGTTTATTACTGTGCCTACAGTAGGAGAATAGTGTGATCTATTGTATCAAATGCTGCACTTAAATCTAGCAGCACAAGCAGGGATACACAGCCTTGATCAGCGGCAAGAAGATCATTTGTAATCCTAACTAGGGCTGTCTCAATGCAATGATGAGACCTGGATACAGATTGGAATCTTTCATATATGTGATGTCTTGTGCAGTTTGGGCCACAGTTTTTTCTAAGCTCTGAGATATAAAAAGTACACTCTGATCCAGACTGAATTTCTTGATCAGTGGTTTAATAATTGCTACTTTAAAAGCTTTAGTTATGTGACCTAAACTAAGAGATGAGTTTACTATTGCTAAGAGAGGTTTGAGTATAGCATTTTTGTGATGAATTATCAGTTAGTAATCCAGCTCATAAAACTGATTTCCAAGTGAATTAAATCCCAGTTTAAATGCAAAAGGAGTCTTCCAGTGCATTTTTACTGGTTTGTCCATGTGTACATACTCAACCTGCATGCAGACTATGACTGAACAATGAGAGGCAGTTGGGACTGATGATGTCACTGACCTAAATATTGGTTCTCTCTCAATGTTCAAATTTCATAATAAAAGTCCTGACAAGGGATAACATATACATACATAAGTAATATAAATATTAAAAGACATCCTGAAGAACATATTATTATAAATATCCTTGTGAATCTAAATATATATATATTTATATATATATATAAATATATATATATATATATATATATATATATATATATATATATATATATATATATATATATAATTGTTC
>CM067522.1:11537976-11570264 GCA_034509495.1 Acestrorhynchus altus | reverse complement strand
ACCCCCTTTCTCTGATCAGTCAGAGTCCGTATGCAGGTTGAGTATGTTCACGTGGACAGAGCAGTAAACATGCACTGCCATCTGCTTTGACATTTAAACTGGGATTGAATTCAGTTGGAATCAAGTGAATTTTAGCAGTTTTCTGAGCTGGATTACTCACTGATAATTCATCACACAATGAAGTGACCATTGTTATGATGTGTATATCATGTTTGTAGGTTACTCTGATCCTGAGTCATGAAAAGCATGCTTTAGACAGTAAAGCATTACACAGCCTCTATAAATGTCTGAATAAACATCTGCCAGAAAGGAACGCTCCACTAAATGAGAAGTTTGTATGTTTTCCAAAGGGAGTGGCTGCTTCTAAACTTGGACCTAGCTTGTGTGTTTCTTTGCCAGGCAACTAAGATAGCATTCCCACAACATCCTGAAAGAACTGTGTTTATATATAGATGCAGGTCCAAATGTCATGCCTGTACCCCTGAGATGTCGGAATTGGATCAGGTTTTGCATTGGATCCACATTTGAATGTTTGAATTGTCCCATCTGGCAGAAGTTCTTCCAACAATTCTCTGCCGTAACCAAGGTGGACTTTATTGACTGCTTTCCCCCCAAATATTGTCAACAGATTCTGTGCCTTTGAAAATGTGCAGCGCTTGTCTATACATTTGTGAACATGTCAAAAAAAAAAGATTTGCATGCCTCTAGTTCCTTCCATAGATGTCCTTTCCCGACCACTTGAGGGAGACAGTCGGAAGAGATGTTCTCAGTATCATGATTATGATAATGCTGTGCACCAGCTGAAAAGCAGCGAAAATGACCCCTGTTTTATGCAGATCCAGACTCAAACCCATTATTATAAAACAAGTGTCAAAACTGGTCTCAGATCAGCAGAACGAGTGAAGCATCCACCAGCAACCACTCGCTGCAGCAGCTCTTGTTTGCTCAATAGCCGTAACATTAGCATACGAATGGTCAGTCACATAATCAGGCCTGTAATGATGGAGAACAATTTGTTCCATTTTAAATAAGAGCGCCTTCGTTGGGTGAATACTTCAATAGATCCACACTGAACATCCACAGTCCTCTGTTTGATATTAAGACAAAAGAGACCATGCAGGTGGACAAAGCTTGCTAGAAACTACCTCGTGTGTGATTTTGAGAGTTTCCACAACACAGGAAAATAATAATAATAATAAAAAAACTTGCAGTTATACATCTCAATCTAGAGTAACAGCACTGGAGCTATGGACCTAATTTAGCTAACCAGTACGGGACACTTCCATTACTCCAGTTAGCACATAAAACAAAACTTGCTTTCGTAGTTTCTGACACTGGCCTCGATAAATCAAGTAAACGAGACAAATATTCAGTATCATCATTTGATATTCTTTGGTAGATCTTGGTGTGCAGGGTCATTGTCTTTTTGCATGGCCAGTATTCTTTTAAGATTCAGCTCACATACAGATGTCATGACATTTTCCTTTAGAATGTGCTGGTGTCGTTCCATCCATGATGGCAAGCCATCTTGACCTAGATGCAACAAAATAGGCCCGAACCATTATACCACCACCGTGTTTTACAGACAGGAGAAGGTTATCTCCAAACGTAATGGTTCTCATTTAAACCAGCAATATCCATTTTGACCACAACTGTCCATAAAACTTTACGCACCTTTACACTGACATATTTAAACATATGGACATTGTAATGGTCATTGTAGCTATTTTGAGAGATGGAGGTGATGTAATTAAACTGATGAAATGATTGATCTAATAATAATTGATCTAAGAATGATCTAATGATTTTACAAATGATTTTTGTAAGATAAAATAATTTATTACAACTTAAAATTCGTAAAATGTATAAATTTGAATCAGGTTGAAGTGAGTGGTTTGTTCATGGTCAGATATAAAGAGTTCTCTGTGTAGAACACAGAGTGGAGAACATTTTAAACAACTGCCAACATGGCCAGGTCACTCTGTCCTAGCACGTTCAGCCCAATATTGCATGCATAAATAAGTCTCCAACAATCCCAAAATGTCATCATGGGACCTAAAGGTAGTCACCACAGTTGATCAGAAAGAGACCAATCAAATGTGATTATCATGGGAGGTGTGCAAGGAGAGCACCTAGACAACCTAGGTTCTAGACAAAGAGCAGGACGTCTGGAACAATGTGATGACAGGTGAATCCAATTTGGAATTATTTGGACATAGTAACGGAAAACAAACCAAACACAGCAATTGAGAACAAGAACCTCATACCAGCTGTGAAGCATGGAGGTGGAAGTGTCAGGTAGCAGGGCCTGGAGATCTCTCCATCATTGGTACCTGAGGAAAATGTAAGGCCGTCTGAACAAACGTCACATAGCTGAAAGAATTCCGCATGGAGGAGTGGGAAAAGTCTTCCACTTGATGTTACAGATGGTAGACAATTATAGGAAACATCTAATTGACATTATTTCAGCCAAAGAAGGAAATAACAGCTATTAGGGGGTCCTAACTTTTTCCTTCACAAGAAAATTGCATTTCTAATTATTACATTATTACATTAAATACATACAAACAACGTTTAAAAGATGTTTTTCATGCCTTTAGTTGTGTCACCTCCATCTGTCAGTATAGTTATAATGATTAAATGTCCATATGATTAAATATGTAATAATCAAAGGTGTTGATAGGGTGACTGTGTGTGTGTATATATATATATATATATATATATATATATATATATATATATATATATAATCTAAAGTTGTCAGCTCGAAAACAAGACATAAAGTGGGTTTTTTTAGTTCTTATAAGCAAAAAAGCATATTAAGCAAAAGCAAAACATGGTGAAATTCATACAATTCAGCTTGTATGAAACTTAAACATAGCTGAGATTCAGTTACATAATCTGATGGAAATTAAAGTTTTAGCAAATTTTCTACCAGGAGACTGAAAAGCCATGCCTTCCTTCCTTTCTTCCACAGGCAATCACTTGCCCTTACCTGTCTTTAAAAGGCTTTAACTCATACGCTCCTTTACAGATGCTGATGTCTTGCCTTTCTTTTGCAGCCACTGGTTCCCATTGGTTGTCCAGGCGGTTGGCTCTGCCCCTGACTTCCAAACTCAGCAGGATCTGAGAGGGCTCAGACATTTTAACACCTGGTCTGAATACAGGACCAACACCATAAATATTAACCTTTGAATTGTATACCTTTAAACTGAATAAAATGTTTATGCATACTTCCCAGAGTCTTCTGGCAAAACTAATTTTCTATGTGATCTTTGTAAAAATCATATCACAAACTGTGCTAGTATGTGCCCCACTGCACCCCCTGCCCTCATGTTATGAGTAAATTTGTCTCATCTTTTATATAGTGAGAGTATACTCTATATATCTAAACACTTTCCGCCATTATTCTTAGTTATACTAGCCTTTAGTAATTTAAAAAGGCTGTGTCAGTGTGTGAACAGTGTGCAGAACAGAAAAGGTGGGGTTTTGCAGAAGTACTTGCAGGGTTGTTGATTTAATAAACAAGAAACACAGACAAATACTCGGACTACTTACAATATTAACCATCACAACACTAGACACTACAAGACAAGTATACAAGAAGACTGACCAGGACAGACTGAAACAGAAGGACTTAAATAACAGGACATAATTACAGACACCTGGATCTGATGACAAAAGAGACACAGCTGGGAATGGGAGGAGACAGGACATGTGCTCAGAAGCAGGAGGGGAGATAAACAAAACAAAGACAAGACAGGAGATGACCAGGACAGGTACTTGACAGGCTGGGTTTTTCAGTGGTCTGAGAAACAGGTTTCTAAATCTGATTGGACAGGCACTGACAGGTGAACCTGTCACCAGTTTTCTGGATAAATAGTATCTTTACCACCAGTCTCTTAAAACCAGTTAATAACTGGAAACAACTGGAAAAATTTAAACAGGACTGGAGGAGCCCGTTTAAAATGACTTTGATTTGATATCATTTTGAGGCCAAAATAAGTAAATGACTTCAAATTAAGGACTGAGTGAAAATAGAGGAACAGGCTATTAGTGTTAATCACATCTTCAGGGTTTCAGAGCTGAGAACCATATATTACCAGATTTACCATCTGTCAACTGAATATGATAATGGTATTTTTTTAGGTTGGTTTTAATTGGTAGTTTAAATTTTTTTTTGCTGAACAAAAAAGTAGAAATAAAAATGTCATTTGTGTAATTTAGCAGTTCTAGCATAAACCATTATTTACACTGATTATCAGGGTTGTGTACATATCACTCAAAATATTTAATTAGAAATCTTTTAAAATAAATACTTGACTTTTTTAACTTTTTTTTATGGAGTATTTCTCCTCTTATGTAGAAAATATGAGACTCGTGTACTTCTTTCTGCCACTTCTGATAATGTTAAATCAGATGAAATGGTAAAGGGATTGAAGATATCCACATGCTAGCAGCAGCAAACTAAGCTTTGTTGTTCAAATGATCTCACATACATTCTTCAAAATGTATTGTATTCATGTTTACCTGCATCTGTTCTGTTGTGATCTGGAGTTTTTACACGCAAAGGCACTCTTTATTCTAAGACAAATCAATTCATATAATGTACTTAGATGCCTAAAACCTTTACAATCCTGTAGCCTATATATATATATATATACTCATGGTTACTGGATTCAGGCTGATTATTTTTCAAAAATGAACTATGCAGAATAAAGGGTACATTTGAAAAAATGTGCACATATCCTGTCAGCTTTTTTTTTTATTTCAAAAAGGTTTAAGGATATTTGGTTTGAAATGATCCATTTTAGGGTATAAAACTTTATTTTCACTGCCAATAACAGCTTTTGATAGACACACTCAAATAAACATTCCCATATGCTCCATTCTAAGGGAATGACTGTCACAGTTTGGCCAGCAGGACAATCATGGCTGTTATGCTTATTAAAGGAACATGGCACAACAAAACTTTGGCAGAACAATCTGTGATCCTGTACAGGATATGTTGTGCTCTTTGCACAGAATATTTCTGTGTGAGTTGTTTTCCATGTGCTTTATTTCATTCCTTCTTTCTTTCTTTCTTCCTTTCTTTCTTCTTAGCCTGTGTTTGTTAAACCCCTCATTTTCTAAGAATAAGAGTAATGCTCCTGTTCATTCTGTGAGTGTAGGTTTTGATGCTGAAAACATCAGTGTGTATTCTTATAGGGATGACATAGCTAGACTGTAATCTGGTCAGATCTTGTTCAGCCTCCACAAATGTATGCACATTAAAAATCAACCCTTTAAACATTCCTCCAGTGCTCCCAGGTAATGTTGTGCATATATATAAGCAGCCTTCACCTTGACACACCCAACATGTCACAAACCATCAGCTGAGATTTTCCACCTTCATAATAAGGCTGAGATCTGTTCTAAAAAAAAAAGTGCCTTAAGATCATCAAGTGCAAGCTTACTGAGTATTCTAAGAGTTAAACATGAGAAAATGGAGAAAACGTTTTTAAAGCCTGAACATATATATATATATATATATATATATATATATATATAGAGAGAGAGAGAGAGAGAGAGAGAGAGAGAGAGAGATATTTATTCTTTGCAATATATACAAGAGTAACACAAATATTGGCTGCCTGGTTGCAAAATTAGTTGCACTCAGAAATAGAATTTATTCAAATAAATTCTATTTGTTTTAATTTAATTTGATATGGGCCATATTTATTGAGTTACATGTACAAATGTAGTGTCTCAATATGGCAGTGGGTATAATGCAATGTCTCAGAATGGGGTTGTGGAGGTTTCTTAAAGGTAGGGCCACTGATTGCAGGACCTCATTAATGTAACATTGGACTCTGAAAGTGACATAGTGAAGACCTCAGGTGATCTGGCATTGTACAAAATTCCACCCCATACCATGAAACAAGGCCTTCTTGATTTGTGATGCAGGGCTATTTGGAAGGAAGATAAATTATATCAGGAGCAATAAATGATTAAATATTTAGACTGATGTGGGCACTAGTTATTGGGTTACATATACAGAAGTAGTGTCTCTCAGTGTTGCATTGGATATAATGCAATATGCCTCAGAATGGAGTAGTGGAAGTTCTTATTGGTGTCCTGTGATAATCTAGCCCAGTTTGAATATTCTCACTCAATTCTTGCCATTTTTGTGGTGGGGTGGAGTGTTGGCAGAGTATCTAATACTATTCCACACATTTTCAGTCAGGAATAGGTCTGGAAATGGGACTGGCCATTGCATAGTATTTGTGTCGTCAAGGCAATCTCTTGAGAGAGCAACAGTATGAGGACAAGCATTGTCCTATTGGAATAGCACACCCAAGTCCACTTTCAGAAAAGATAGTACCACTGGTTGCAGGACCTCATTAATGAAACGTTGGGCTGTCAAAGTAATATAAGAAAGCCCAAAGGTGATCTGGCATTGTAAGATGTTGCACCCCACACCCCTACACAAAGTCTTCTAGATGTGTGATGTTTGGCAACAAATAATTGATACTGGCGCTGACTACGGTGCCTCCACACACAGTGGTGGTCGTGTCCACCAAGACAAAAGCAGGACTCCATGACAGTCTGTCACAACACTCCATTGCAGTCATGCATTTTAATCGGTTGATTCATAGTGGGTGCAATAATTGTTGATGATGAGCTCCAAGACTGCATAAAGTGAATAATGACTTATTAAAAGTAATGAATTTGAAAACTTTTAAAACAGTCATTACAGTTCTCTTTTGGGAGATATCAACCTCGTGTTTGGCTTCTCAGTACTGCTCTGTTGAGCACCCCCCACACACACCATGTTCAAGCTCACCAGGTGTATTTGTTCCCCTCTTGAGACTTGACTTAGCATGACAAATGCTTGGAAATGTGCGTATGCAAAATATCATTATTTACCATGATGAAACTACAGGACGAAGATCGATTTTGTTTTTGCTCTTCTTAATCAGTGGAATTTCTTTCCCCAAGTTGTCTTAGGACAGACTACTGTGATATAAATGTGCAGGCGAGTCATGTAATAGTCTTCCTTAATTGAAGCAGGGAGATCTTATTATCATCTTTCATCAGTCTCATCACCACCACTACTATCACCAGCACCATCAACATCATCATCATCATCATCATCATCTCATCGGCATAATTAAACCTTAATACAAAATCTCAGCTTGCTCATGAATCTGTCTGGCTGTTTCTCTGCACTTTTTTAATCTTACTGCTAGAGGTGTCTGAAATCATAGAACCACTGCTCTAATAAATCTGTAATAATGATTACCTCTAAAATATTATTAGACCCCACACATATAACATAAGCATTTGCAGCGGTTCTAAACTAGTCTTCAGTATCAGGCTTGGGATACTTGAGAGCTAAATATCTACTCTTTGTATACTATTGAGTTAAAGCCTGTTTATGGAAAATAAATTCCCACCTGCACTTCGCAACTAGTAGAGAATTTCTTTTGAAGAAGCAACTACAGTAGTGTGGCTGGGAGATGATCAGACAAGCAAATCAACTTTGCAGATAAAGGAAGCACTGAGAACTAGTTTACTACAGGAAAAGTTGAAAATAGCACCCAATTTGTGCCTGCTGAGAATTCTTTAATAACAAAACATTAATTGATGGAGTCTCGCTTCATACCTGGTGAGGCCAGGGAACATCGACCCGATGAACACAAATGAAGAAAAACAAACAAAAATGTTCTGTAGTTGTACTGGCTGTTTTTGGTCTGATCCATGTATTTTCCCATTTACGATAGCATTAAAGTGATCACTGATTTGTGTGTTAAAAATCAAAAGAGAATCTCTTACATTCTGGTTTTGTTAAATGTGTCTTTTACTAAGAAGAAATCGAACCTGAGTTGGTGTTTTGCCTCTTATATAAGATGTATAAGATGTATGCGCTGATGGTACTACTCTGGTGCAAACCATGAAAAGTGACCAATAAACCTTTTTTTTCCTAAGTGGAGCAACATATGCCTGACAAAACACTGAGATGTGAATCCAGAGAGATCTAAAGTGATCAGACCACTATTTCAATGAAATTCAGTGAAAAAGATTGACCCAGAGGGGAATAAAATCACACAGGAGACCTCATTCAAGAGAGAACTACCCTAGGACCCCATGTTAATTTAGTCCTGTTCAAATAGAGTCTTCATGCCATCAGAGTGGCAATTGCTAAAATGGTAAGAATCAGACACCCAGGTCCCCTTGCTAGTGCCACATCCTCAAGGCTAAAATCCCAAAGGACAAGTGAGGCTGATCTGGGGCACCGAGAACACAGGTTATGCTAAAAGGAAGTTGATTCATAATTTGATTCTACTATACCTGGCCTATGTGATGACTAAATGACCCTCAAAGATACATAATATGTCCAATTTGTGGACAGTTTGTGGACACTCCTTCTAATATGTTTTAGCTACTTTGTATACAAAGTTGCACCTATTGCTTAAACAGATGTGCAAATTCTCACATGCATCTTGTCTAGTCTTTGTAAAGAAGTACCGCCAATAGAATAAGACCTTCTAGAGCAGCTAAACATAAACCTATTGGCACCATGGTTAATGCCAGGTATAGGCTAGAGGAGTATAATGCCTACCAGCATTGGGCTGTGGACCACTGGAACTGCCATCTCTGGAAAGACGGTGCTTCATCCAATACTTTTGAGATGAGGTGGGGAGTTGAGAATGAGGCAGGATGGTGATCATCCCACATCCTGACTTTACTAACACTCTTGTCACTCAAATTATTACCTGTATCAGAATACAGAATATACCTCATTCAGCCTGTGCATGGTGAGCAATTTTCTTTAGTTTGTGTTTTGTTTTGGAGGGTTTGTACCCTTTTAACCCTCTGTGTAGGGCTAAATAAGAACACCACTCTGCCACTTTTGAAATTTTGAGATAAATGCAAGGTTCAAATGGGACTGCTGCTTTTAAAAGGGGGTAGTTCCAACAGCACTGCTCTTTCCTCATCTGTCAGACATTGGGACTCATTTGCTATTTGACCCCAGTATAAGTGGCTGTATGAATGCCAGAAGCCTCCTACATGTCAAAAGCCAACCCCTGTTTTGCAACAGGGATCTATCTAATCTGGGGAGGAGCAAGAGTGTCCATATTCCTTCAGTTATAAGGGTCTACAGTCCATGTCTGAGAGAAGTATGAATATGAAGCCTCCTACTTTGTTGTTTTATTGTTTGTTTGTTTTTTTTTCTCATGGAATGAAATATACATTTGACTTTTCTATGTTCATTTCTGGCATGTCTTTGCCATAAAATGTAGTTTTATCAATCCTAATGACTTTACTGCTAATTCCATGCAGCGAGGAATGTCCTTAATTGACAGCATTTTTCAATTACTGTTAATTAATTAGCATGTGTGCTTTGGAGTTCATACTGTAAATAGTAAGAGCATATATATATATTTATATATATATATATATATATATATATATATATATATATATATATATATATATATATATATATAATCTAGCTACCTACACAAAAAATATATGTGGTTGGGCTGTTGAAAGTGTGCTATAGTTCCTCAATCTAAAACTAACTGTGCGTAACTATTTATAGTGAAATAAATTCTGTTTTAAATAATTTGGAAATACAACTTGTTTTGAAAAACAACTTCCATGCACCAATTATGGGAAATAATCATTCCACCTTTAAGCCATTAACTTCATATACATCTCAACACATACAAACACACACACACACACACACACACACACACACACATACACACACACACACACACAGCCAACTCTGCCTTTTTCCAGCCCTTCCAACATCTGCTTGTTCTTCCTCTGATTAAAAAAAGTCTTCTGCGTTTCATTACGGCTGATTTGCATAGTAATGGTGCGCATATTAATCAGCTACTTCAGAGGGTGGGCGGGCTAATGAATGCTGCAGTTGCCGCTATTTTAACTCAATTTTACCTCATCCATATTCAGACTGCCCCTCCCTCATGCACATGCACATACTCCACGCCACATACACACAGTATGAGGAAAAGAAATTCAGTGTCCTGTGAAACAACACCCCAATCGCAAGCCTTTTTACATTAATCCAATTAATTAGTGCCATTGATATGCACTCGCTCTGAACTAGCATCTGCTGGCCTGATGGTTGTCTAGCATTTGCATGAGACTGGTTTGTTGGTGATAGGATGGGGTGTTCGTTTCTTTGTGGTCAAGAAGAATGTAGGAATTGATCAACATTGGCTATATTTACATGTAAAATTTTTCCACCAATTCAATTGAATTCTTTCAGATTCTAAATTCAGACCTAGGTGTTTATATGTGCACTTTACTCAACAATCTGATGAAAATCTGCATTTACATGCACACTGCAAGTAATCTGATTCAAAAGGATGAACGTCAACCACCTCTAAGAACACGCTAGACCAAGCTGATTGGCCAACATGACCAGCTGGTTGACCAGCATCACCAAGTATGACCACAGTCAAAGGCAACATACATTCTCAAGAGCTGACTACTTCATAGGGTAGCTGACCATTATATGGTCTGTTTTGTCTAGATGACCAGCTTTTCAATCACCTTGACAATTAAAGCATCTTAGTGAGGGGTCAATCTCCCATGAATTTGTCCTTAATTTCATAAAACAGAAAAGTAGACAGAACAGAATTGCTTTTAGATTTGTAATAGACTGACTTTAGAAATTTCCATCTATTCTTAATTTACTCTACAGTTAGTGTGAACCCACTGTGCTTTGTTTGCTCAAATACATGTCTGAACAGTTCGTTATTGTGAGCTTTAAGGCCATTAACTGTGCTAACATTCTTAAAGTTTAAATTTAAATTTCCCAGCATAAACGTTGACTTCTCTGCAGACCTCTTCTGTAGATGCAAATGCACATGCGCAGAATGTACTTAAACTTTCCGTTTGGGAATGTAATCCCGATACAGGTGTTTACATGGCTATTATTCTAAATTGAATTTTTAAATGATTACCCACCTCATTCAATCAGATAGAAATTGTAATCGAAATGGCTTCAATCAGACTACTCTATAACTTTTGAAGCTGGATTATTAGAATCAATGTAAGCATAGCCATTTTAACTTTTTTAATGCTCACCATCTCTCCATGAGTTTCCTTTCCTTAAATCTAGTGTTTGCTAAAGGAGTGGATGGATCTTTATTCATTCATTATTCAACATTAGTTACCACTAGTTATTATATTCTTTTATTCCATTTTTGTTTTTATTAAAATTAAAAACTTTTTGATTGTCACAATATAAGTACACTGGTCAGTCATAACATTAATATTACCTACTTGTTTCTACATGAACTGACCATTTTATCAGCTCCACTGACTATACAGGATCACTGTGTAGTTCTATAATTACAGTTTATAGTCTGTTATTCTGTATACTTTGTTATCCAACTTTTACCCTGTATTTCAATGCTCAGGGTCACCACAGAGCAGGTATTATGTGGGTGGTGGGTCATTCTTAGCAATGCAGTGACACTAAAGTGTTGGTATTGTGTATTAGGGATATTGTGTACAGGTGTGAATGTATTAGAGTTTTTAAATCTCTCAGTTTCATTGCTGGAGCGAGAGTAGTTCACAACCAGTAATGTCCATCCAACAGAATATGTTGGGCAGTATCCTGTGAGCATTGTCCAACAAAGCTGTGCAGAAACAGATGTGCTTTTGTCTCTGACACTAAGCAGTTAAGTAGATTGTCTAATAGAGAGGACAGTGAGTGGACACTGTTTCAAAACTCCAGCAGTACTGCTTTGTCTGATCCATTTATACCAGCACAACACACACTAACACACCACCACATCAGAGTCACTGCAGTGCTGAGAATGACCAACCACCCACATAATACATGCTCTGTTGTGGTCTTGTGGGGTCCTGACCAAAGTGTGCAGAGGAACAGATGCAGTACAGACTGTAATTATAGAAATACTAAGTGGTCCAACAAGGTAAGATGAGCTAAAAAATTGAACAATGGTTCAGAAACAAAGAGGAAGTATTAATGTTTGGGCTGATCTGTATGTATCAGTTCAGATTTTATTCCCGGTGTAGATCCCCACTAAGACCTAGACTTCTTAGCCATGATAGAAATCCCCTAAATCGAATAAGGTCTTACTCATCTAGCTTTTCAGTTCAGTGATATTACTTAAACCCCTCAAGCATTACTGTGGAGAAAATGAGAGGGGAGAAAGAATGAAGTCAAATGGAAACACTGATGCCCTTTTTTATTTGATCATTGACTAGATATTCCACTGTGGTTTGGCGGCAGGAAACTAAATATATATCAGAGAGCTATAATTCCCTTACAAAAGAAAAAAAACTCAAATAGAACCTACTACTTCCACTGGTTCCTCTGTAGCATTGACTTGGAGTGGTGTGCTACTGAATTACCATGGAAAAATGAATTGCCTTGGCAATGTCTAATGTTTTGTGACACAGCATGAATGTGTGCAGCCCCCTCCGCCTGATCGGAGGCTGAAGCGGCTCGTCGGAGATATTAAATTAAGCAGTCGTGGAGATAGGGGTAATTTAGTTTTCTGCTTCGCTAGGCCAAGCAGCTCGGCACAGAGAGGTGGGGTGGGGTAGGGTGTTGGTGGCCAATGGTTTTCCAGCCCTATCTCATTCCCCTATCATCTGGTCAGTCTTCCTTTTCCATGGATGATTGTCGTTGCCATGGACATGTAAATCTGACACTGTTAAGGTGGGGATCTGACACTGTTACATCACCTGCAGATGTAAGGTAAAATTCAGCTCAGCTTTCAACAGCAACCTGCTGTGCATGATCTAAATTCCAAACCAGCTGAATATGTCTAATGGTTTTCAGAAAAAGGGATTCAGGTTCAGTGGTTTAGGGTGTATGATAGAGAACTGTAGAATTGTTGGTTTGAATGTGTGCGGAGACATTTAGTTTAGTTTAGTTTAGTGCTTTCTACATGCAGGCACAGCTGCCAGTGCCCCTGCTTTTTCTACTGTAGTGGCACGTTCCATATATTCATTGGATCACCACTGTTATAAAGACATTATAATTAAGCCATGCTATGATCCCCACAAAAAGAGCAGTCTGATTAGTTTTCTTTCCTGAATTAACCACTTCACTGTTATCACTGCTGTTAGATGATTTTCGCTACATTTTTATAACAGAAATTACAAAAATAAAGTTACATCCCAACTTTAGTTTATTTATTTATTTATTTATTTGGGGGGGGGTATTATATTTCAAAATTTGAATCAAGATGAGAAATTCTGGTAAATAATTGATGCTGTATTCTAAGAAATGCTTTATTTAAATTTGATTAAATGTTATGAAAGTAGGTCTTGCTTGTTTTGTGATGAAAACCAAAATGTAAATTAAATGTATTAATTATTGCAGAAAAAGATAATCATTTAAAATGGAATCAGACTGAATTTTCTAAATGTCTGATGAATTGTGCGTAGGATTTAATGGATTTCAGGATTTTCAGACCATTTTATCAGTTATGTCAGAGAAGTCAGTCTTTTTAATGCATAAATTACTTCTTTACTAGTACAACTAAAAAATGGGTATAGTCAAAATGTTTTTAATAATTTAATTAAATAAGGTAAATTTTTATAGTTTTTATATTCATTACATGTAAAGTGACATATTTCAAGCCTTTGTTCAAACTCAAAAAATATTCTGGACAAACAAAAATATTTTGAAATGAGAGCTATACTATAAACCATACTGATCAATGTCACATATGGGGAGAGCAGGAGGTGGACATAAACACAGGCAAATGGGTATATTACCCATTAACAAAAAAATTAACAATTAATCAAAATACAGGAAAAAAAAGACAAATGTAATGTACAAAAAACAAAGCAAACAGGTAAGGATTCTTAGACAGAGTACACATAACAGCAGTAGATGCATACAGGGACAATGATACAAATACATACTGTCTTTCAAATCTCATTTGAAAACATTCCTCTAGGTTTTTTTTAATGCTGCTTTGTTTCTTTACCGGCTTTTTTCCTGTTGTCGCTCTGTGTTACACTGAATACAGGTCTCCATTCATTACTACAGTTCTTACTAAACCACATCCTTTACAGGCTTTTCAAACTCCTAAATATAATCAGATTTTTGTTTTTCTCTCTCTCTCTCTCCATCCCATGTGCTCAGCAGCTCCTGCTGCCTGACTGATGTTGGTTCATGTCCATTTGTGTTTGGGTGCTACAACCTACATCCCCCTCCCTAACATTTACTTAAACCTTTCTAACCCTTTTTGGTCCACTTTTTCTCATTTTCAATTTTTACCTACTTCAATATTTGTTTTATTTGATTGTCTTTGCTAACAATGCCTTTCAAACATACCTAGATACAGCCTTCAGCAGCATTTTTGAAAAACTCCAGCAGGGGCATAATACATCACAAAATCTGATCTTTAAATTTGTGTTCAAGCAATGTCCAATGCAATAATTAATGCCTACAATAGGACATTCAGGATGAAAACAAAGCACATTTTCTAACAAATATTTTCTCTGTTCAAACAGCAGGTTTCACAAAAAGATATAAAACTTTCAGCATTTTTCATTTTTGTTTTGTTCACCCATACACATCTGATCAGGTTGTATTGTAGTGGAGTTTGTAGCTTTTTCCAAATGTGAGATTAGGACGTTCTGTCAGTGTGTGTGAAAAATGTAAACACAGTCATTAACCTTACGTCAACATTATACAACATTATATCTCTCTCTTACTGGAGAGGAGCTTTTCAGAAACATTCATTTTCAGACATGCTAAAACATAGTGCTAATGTGGACGAGAGGAATGCAAAGAAAAGGCTTAGCATTTAAAAATATCCAGATATGTGTTGCCAGAGCCTGAGTTAACTTAAGTTTGAGGCATTTATCCAGTTCAAATGGACACCAGCTTCGTAACAGGAAGTGCAAAGTCACTGAGTGTGAAATTGCATGAGGGCGAAGCCAGATTTGCTTACACCCTCAGCAGAGTGTTGACATTTGAGGGGCTTTGATTTGGGATTTCTCAAACCACCCTGGTAAGGGAACTATCCGTTTTCCAAAACATAAGCATGTTTTATGGGAGAGGAGACTGTGGGTAAATAAGCATACTAGCATGCGTTTCTATTTAGTGGTGCTGGGTTGCGTTCTTTCATTGCCTATTGTGTTCCCTGTGTTCTTTCATTATCTGTTGTGTATCTCACCATACACAAGCTTAATCTCTAGGAAGATGGAGCAACACTGTTTAACTGTTTTGGCTTTTCTGACACACAGACCCACTCTTTCAGACAGGCATGAGTGCTTTCACAAGCAGACATGAAAACACACACACACAGACACCCACACACACTGCCAGCTGTCAAAAGGACGTGTCTGTCAAAGTTAAACTACATACTGATAGTGGATGGTACTTGCTGTTTCTACCACCTTTGAAGAGCATTCTTTGAAGCCCTTCTCTACCTAGTCAGTTTCCGTTTTCTTTCATCTGAGATATTTTTAGTCTCATAAATAAGTCTGGAACTTTTGAGATTTTCTAAATCATCAGTATAACATCAGCTAGCAAATGGCCATGCACTAGGACAAGTGATGGGGAGAGAATGATAGCAGTACTAGACTCCCAGAAGGACCAAGGCTTATCCAGGACCACTGGCCTGGTCATCTCCAAAATAATGGACCAATGTCCAATGTTAGGAGCCCAGAAATTAGCATGGCTTTTGATCATTAAAAAGTAACCCGGATTCCCTCTTTGTTGTTGTTAATGTTACTGAGAAGATAAATTTAACTGGTAATGCACACTTTTTGTGCACATGCCATTTGTTAGACTAGATTTTTAGGATCACAGTAACCTACAGACAATATATATATTCTCAAACTAACTACATGACAAACTTTGAATTTTCACATCTTAAATGAGTGAGTTTTGAGTACCCTTGGATTTCATGAAAATAATAGCATCTGGCATATATGACTGCATGTATGATTCTCCTATAAATACTTTTCAAATGAAAGTACATCAAGCTACAGAAACCATCGGCCCATAATTTAGAGTGGGTGGCGCATTTGTACATTTTCAATCTAGACTGTGGGCTGAACCAGTCAGGATATAGTATGAAAGCCCTTCCTTGCACTCACATACATGTTTGATGGAGAGTCTGCTGTAGCCTCCACAACCTCTGTGGCAGCAATGCTCCAGCAACAGCAGGTTAAAGTTAAAGACGGCAGCAGTGGGCAGGGAGAGGAGCAGCCAGAGGTACAGGCTTTTGACAGGGAACTGAGGGAAAGAGCGAATGGGAAAGTGTAGCACAGTTGGATAGTATCTGCATAGTAGCAGCCTTTCATGTTGCATGAAGCAACCCTCTGTAAGGTGGAAAAACACTCAACCAAGTGAAATAAGAAGTGAAATAACCAATTAAAAAAAAAGATAAATTATAAGTAAAGGCTTTGCTAAAGGTATAAGAGTATTAGTAGTAAAAGATATGTCCACATTTAATGAGTAAGACAGTGTCAAATGCTTTTATGGCATATTTGCTTTGCATGAGTTCACAAAGCAGCCCTGCTTTTAGCCTGATGCACATTATCGCTTTTTAAAGGATGAGCAGCTTTTAACCTGGAGAATTAGATTCTACATCATGGAAATCCAGAAAATACATATTAGAGATGATTTCAATAAAAAGGTTAAAATAATCAGTTGAACTACACAGAGCAGACACAATTGGTGGAGTTAAAAATAGATGCTAAACTTCTGATATTTAGGATTTGTTGGTTAAATTTGCTTATTTGCTTTTTACAATTGTTATTTGAGGAACTTCTTAAGTAATGATTAACTGTAAATTTCTAGGCAAAAAGTTGCAGTTTTTATATGATGCTGTTATTATTTATATGGTTATAAGCATGCAAAGGTAACAGTTGAGGAGAGAGAAGAGAGACTAAACTACTTTTGCCATCCTGAGCTTCTAGAATGCTATCATTTTTAAATCATCACCCAAATCAAGAAGCTCCCCGTCATTGGGATATCTTGTTCCATGTACATGGTTGTTCATATGATTGACAGTGTTTTTTCTACTCATGTGAGATCTCCACTAAGTGAATAAACATACAGTATATACATCTCCCCACAATAATTAGAGTTGGGTTTAGGATACATGTAACACAGTAAAATACATTCCTTCGGGTAACACATGCATAAATTACTAGTCGGTTGGGTCTTGTCTAAGCCAAAAAAGCCAGAGCTGATATTTTGTCCCAGTCCAGCCCTGCACTTAAGTTAATTGCTACTATTGTAACACTTAATACTGATGTATTGGTATGATATTTGCCTGTGGCTGTGAGGCCAGTGAGTGGTACGTTTAAGAAAGGTCCATCAGCTTTTTCACTTTCGGAGATACACACTAAGCTGTAACATCTCAAAGTGGCCCACGCTGAGAAAGCTGGGTAGGGACAGCAGTGTAACAGAGAGAACAGTGAAAAGGCACAGCGCTTCTGTAAGGAGGCCTGTCAAGATAATGAAAACAAATGGCACCCTGGTCTCAGGAGGCTCGGCTATGGAGGAGGACTTCATTTGTGAGGCATCTTCACCAGAAAATCCTCTACACTTCAACCAGTGCAGGCCTCTCCGTGAGTGAGAGAGGGAGAAATAGTGAGTGAGAGGAAGAAAAATGAGAGCAGTCATTGTAATAATTGTTCAGGGTCAATTATTCCCACGTAGCAGCTATCTCGCTGACGCATGTTGGCCGACTGTCACACAGTCACTGAGCCGCATGTTAGTGAAGATACTACAGTTTATCAGCAGGGTCGGTCAGCAAAAAGCTGCCGTTTTGGCTCTGTACTTCACCACTGAGACTCTGTAAATGGTCATTTAATAACAATACAGCCATTTTGTTTTATTACACCAGTGCTAATAGCTGACATTTTTAAAGTTAACCAGACATATAACAGTGACTTGGGCTGTCACCATACAACTGCTAGTTCAGCAGCTGGCATGGATGAGACCCAGCTTAACCTTTAGAACCCTAATCTACGGCAAAGTAAAACAAATTGTGGGATGTTTTCACAGTCTGATGTACTTTTATCCACAAATATTTATAAATATTTAGAGGATACAGTCATACATGCCCAATATTGTTATGTTCGGGAGATCATAGGTAAGCAAAATGTGTCTTCATTTAAATGTAAAAATGTACAGAATTTGAATTTGACCATGTTTTGTTTCAAATGTACCTGATAATCCAGTGTTTTTGAGCAGAAAATGCATTTTGATATTTGTAATGAAATGAAATATTTTACTGTGGTTCAAATAAAAATAAAAACAACCTGAATATCCTTTTTATTTTTGTTATTTATGTATGTATCAACATTTTCCTTTCTCAGGACATTTATCCTGAAATAACACGGTGTGAGCAAAGAAACAGAGCAAACAACCCCTAACTTCTCATTTTCCTCTATGACCCAATATCTGAGTCAGTGACATAGTGTAACGACTTCCAGACTTCTCCTGATGTTGAAAAGGAGAATTCTGCCTGACCAAGTCAGGTTTGCAACATGAGCCAAGAGTGATAACTGGTCATCCAAAAGAACCCTCAGTGCTTCTGCCAATGAAGTGACCAGCGAGTTCTCAAAGGACACAGCAAGATCAGGCTGAGGACCAGTGGTTCCAGGAATAAACAGCAGTTCATTCTTGCTGGGGTCGGGTTTAAGATGATGGGCTTCCGTCCATGATGAGATGTCAGCGAGGCAAGCCAAGATGCAAGATGAGATTTAGATGTCAGAAGGTGGGAAAGAGAGGATGAGTTGAGTCTCATCAGCATAACAGTGATATGGGAACACATGAGAAGATATTACTTTGCCAAGAAAATGAATGTAGAGAGAGAAGAGAAGAGCATCAAGCACTGGGCCTTGTGGAACACCAGTGGAGAGTCTGCATGGAGCAAAGGTGGTACCTTGCCATGTTAATAACAGTAAGAACGCACCTCCATTTATGATGTAAATCAGGATCAGAGATTCCAACACTACTGAGGTCTAACAGGAGGACCTGGTCTACTGTGTCAAAGGCTGTGGAGAGGTCAAGTAGGATTTGAACAGATGATAATTTAGATGATCAGTTTTTCAGTGACAGCAATGAGAGTAGTCCTTCCACTGTTCCTCCAGACTCTAGGAGCTTGAGTTGAGACTCTAGGCCTCTAAGGACTCTAAAATTACTACCCCTGACATTGTCTCTGCTTCAGTAATGACTTAATGTTATGAATGCTATAGTTCTCACCTCTTTCCAGGAGGCATGCACTGACACCAGCTTCATTCCACTCCTTGTGAAGTTCTCACAAGTATTTAAATCTACTTTTCTTGACCATCCTCTCATGGTCATTGCTGTGGCTTATGCACACTTTTCACCACTTTTTCAGCTTCCAGTCAACTTTCCATGAATATGCTTTGCTACAGCAACACTGAAAGAGCCAAAAATTACTTTCTGTGGCTTACCATCTTTTTGGGGGGTGTTGATGGTGGAGGTTGTCTTCTGGACAGCAGTCAGGTCTGCAGTCTTCCCCATAATTGTGGTTGCATATCCTTAACTAGACACGGTATTTTTATTGTTATCACAGTAATTTATTATTATTATGAAAAATGCTTTTTCACAACCTTCTCATTCTCTTGGGAGAGAATGTTAATAAGTATTATTATATTATATAATAATAAAATTTCTCTGCTGCTCTAGAAATATGTTAGTGAGGTTTGGGTTTTTCATACTATATATTCAGGGATTTGATGAGTGTTTTTAAAGGTTGTTAAATAATGCTTTATGTAAACATGCAAATAGCTTTATACTGAATGTTTTTAGTCACAAAAAGTTACTCATGTGCATAAAATGGTGTGATTACTGTATTGTGAGTAGTTTATGTGAGTGAAAATTCACCTCACTGTGAAGCCAGCATTTTATTCACCATCTCCATTTGCCCTATCTTCCATTTTTCACCCTTTTCTACTGTTCATCTTTATCTCCAAAGCTCAGATTTTCCTTCTGTTCTGTTGCTTTTGTATAAGGGCAATTGAACTGTTATCCCACCACCGCAAAATAAGAAGACAAACCTTTCATTGCAACCTCTTCTCTTTTTTCCCCCTTTTCCCTCTCTCCTATTCTTTAGCTCTTTCTCCCTCATACCCCCCCACCACCTCTGCCATTCTTGCAACTAACAGCTTCCTTTTCTTATCTCCTTCCCCTCTCTCTCTCCCTCTCTCTCTCTCTCTCTCTCGCTCTCTCTCTCTCTCTCTCTCTCTATGCTCTCTCTCTGTCTCTCTCTCGCTCTCTCTCTCTCTCTCTGACTTTAACTTCATCTTTCAAGTGCTCTGGCATCTTCCCTTCGCCTCTCTCCATTCTCCTCGTCAAGGAGCTGCGGTGGTGTCTGTATTCGCATCACGTGCCCACCAAAGGTTACACGGCCCACTTTCTTATCAGCGGCAGGCATTCTGGGATATCGGCCCTCTCAGGCCAGTCTTCTTCACAGCTATCTCTAACCACCACACCCCCCCACCCACCCACCTACCCAAACACACACACACACACACACACACACACGCACAACACACACACACACGCACACACACACACACACACACACACACACACACACACACACACTGACCCCTGTCTATTTCTTTCTCTTTTCCGTCTCTTTCTTCATCCTTCTTCTTGCTCTCTTTCTCTGTTCTTCTCTATTCCCCCTTTCCTGTGTCTCTTTTCCCTTTTTCTCTCTTTTCTTCCACCACTCACCCCCCCCCCCTCTCTCTCAATCTATCTCTCTATCTCTCCCTCTCCTTCCCTGGTATGCTGTTGACTGCTGGAAGGATGACCTTTTGTGACCTTGTTCTTTTTTTCCCCCTTTTTCTCTTTAAACCCCCACCCCTACCCCTACTCCCAGCCCTTGTCCAGCTTCCACCGAATCTTTTACAGAATGAAAATGAAAGAAAGAAAAGATGACAGGGAAAATGGAGAGAAAGAGGAGAATAGGTGGATGGGATGGGGGCGGGGCTGTCAGAAGGGGGCAAAAGCAAGCAAAAAAAAATCCCAAAGGGAGTCTATACATTGATAAGATTGGGCTAGATCATAAGAAAAGTGCTACTCATACCTAGCTTTCCCTTTCTTTCTTTCTATTGCACTCTCTCTCTGTCTCTCCCTCTCAGCCTCTCTTTCTGGACAGTAGATCGATATCGTAACCCCCTATCTCTCTCCCACGTGCAGCCCACCTGACTAGCCCATCGCTGGGTGTAGGGTGAAGGTGTATGTAGAGGGCCAGTGTGGATTGTTTGACAGCGCCGTCATGTACAGATTCATTTTGGAGCAAGCTAGCCCTGCTCTAATGGGCACGCATGCTCAAGGTCTTAACGGTCACCACTCAGCAGAGGCAAAGAGAAGGAGATGTAGGGAAGTGTGGACTAGAGGAATGTTATAAGATTGATCAGTTATTAAGTTATTTAAAATAATAGAACAGAAGAGGGCTCTTTAGAGCAGTGTTGTAGAATAGTGGAACCATTTTCAGCATCCTTAAATAATCTTTAAATTGATGGTTCTTGTTTATATTATGAATCTGGTGTAGACTTTTTGTTTGGACTTTTCTGAAGAACAAATTTAGACTTTCTTTTGATGGTTGAATCCCCTTTTTTTTAAATGTGCAAGTGTAAGTTTAAGTTCAGTGTCACTCAGTCAGTCAGTCAATGATTATCTTGTCCTCTTCTTCCTGAATAGGGTCATGTTGGATCCAGAGTCCACCTATAATCATCAGATGCTAGTCAGGAATATCCCCTGGACAGGTTGCCAGGAGTACCACACACACACACACACCTAGGGGTAATTTAGCATGGCCAATTCACCCACCACATGCATTTTGGAAGGCACAAGGAACATACAATGAGAACACACAAAACTACTCACAGACAGACCCAAGCGGGGATCAAACCCACAACACCAGGCCCCTGGAGCTGCGTGACACAGGCAGTACCTTCAGTGCCACCGTGCCAACCTCAGTGTAATGTCAAATTTCTCTTCAGTTCAAAAATTTGTGACTATGGAAAGCAAATGTTTCAATGCCTTTTACACAAGAATAAAGTTTGGCATATAATGTTTACAAACTGTGCTGCTAATCATACTTGGGGCCACAGAACTGTTTGATGGGAAGACTTAATAATGTAGGGATTGGCTGATTGGCTTCACATTTGTGTCACCTCTTAGTCTGTCTTAGTCTGTGGAGGACTATGAGGTTAATGTAGCTAATGCTACTATGATCCTACAGACATACAATCATAATCATGATGAATTATCAGTGAGTAATCCAGCTCAGAAAACAGCAAAATGATCAATTTCTAAACTGCTCTAAATCAAGGCCGTGTGATCGAGAAGAGAGGAGTAGAGCTCGGAGTAATACCTCCCCTGGTCATATAATCAGAGCCACTTTTTTTAAATCACATAATAGAATAAAAACAGTATATTTACATAGTTGGGAAAATGCTCAAACAGTGATGAATTGCAAGGATTCAAAATGACCACACTGGTGTAAATTTCCTGTTTTGTGACTGTAGTGTGCTGTCAGTTGCATTTTTGTCATGACCATTCAGACTTTGAACATTAGAAAATCATAAAATCCCTATTAGAATAGTTTATTTGAAAATAAAAATCAGTTTCAATCCCACATATGAATATGAAATCAATGAGAATAAGCTTTAAAACCCTAGGCTAATTTTGTAGAGTATATTATAGCTTGATGTACTTTTATTCACAGAACAATTAGAAAACTATTTATAGGACACAGTCACACATGCCATATATTAATATTTTCAGGATATCCTAGGCTACTCAAATTTGTCTTCATTTGAGATGTCAGAAGTAAGAGAAAATAAATGTAAAAACAAATGAGTCGCACTTAATTTAGTTTTGTTTTTCACATAGGGACTATAAACACTGTTACATGTATCTCAGAAATCCTGCTGGAAAATGATCATTAAGTGTATTTTTGAGCTTAAAATACAATTATTTTTATTTGTAATTATTACATTTAGATTGACAAGGATATTCTCAGTGATCCAAAAAAAAGTCCTTTACTATTAATTTTATTTATGTATGTATCACTTCTCAGGGCTTTTCAATCCTGAAATTGAACACTGTGACCATTTTCATTCATAGCCTAATATCAGAGACATCATTAGCCCTGTCCCCTCTCACTGATCAGTCAGAGTCTGCCTGCAGGTTGAGCATGTCCATCTGGGCAGAGAAACATGCACTGGAAGGACACTATGGCATTTAAACTGGGGACTTTAAGCTGTTTTCTAAGGTGGATTGCTGGCTGATAATTCACCACACAATGTTGAGACCACCATAGGGTACTGTAGTTTGTTATGATATCTGAAGGTTAATGTGATCTTCTGACAAAGCCTAAAAAATGGCAGGTAACTGCCTGCAAAGTGTGGATCTCAGATTTCAAGTGTTAAATTAATTGTACTCTACAGTTTTACTTGTGCAATTACAACTTCTGCAATAGTTATTTCACGATAGTATTAGGGATCAATAGGATGCTATTCAGTTTTCTCATCATTGTGTAAGCTTGTATGTGAGAGGTTGTTTGTGTGTAGGGATGTGTGTTTGTGTGTGAACATGTAGGTGCTTCAAAATGCCCCGGCAATCTCATGTTCTCATACTGAAGCATGTCCCATTGCGATAGGTTATCATAAAGCACAGATGAGAGCGATAAGCAGCAGATAGCACGGCCTCCACTAGGCCTTGATCTGTCATCCCTGAAATTAGCTTATCCCACTTCACAAACCGCAATTCCCAGCATTCCGAGCGCTGATGGACACGACACACTGGGATAACCACAGCCCTTCTCCGCAGCAGCTGCGTGTGTAAAGTGGCGCAACAAATAGAATTACAATCCATGACGCCATTTCTATCTGGATCACAAAGTCGCTTTGCGTATTTTCGACGGATCACAAACCAGTCAGTGCTCAGGACACCATCAAAGCAATCTGGATAAGTGTGTAATATATGTGGGCTAACACTCTGGATGACCAGGTTTTAGTATTAAAGATGAGGGATATAAATGTGGAGGCGTTGATATGCCATGATCCAATCATGTCAGATTGCAAATAACCAGCTGTGCTTGGGTTCACTGCTATAGAACACCCATATTAGAAAAGTCACTGATCACATAGTGTGATCTGTAAACCCTTAGATGTTCAGAGCTATTACATTCACTTTGCTGCACTCATTAAATACTGCAATTATTTAGTACACAATATCACATATGGTGTTATAGCATTTACATTATACATAAATTCTGTATATATAGGTATTTTCATGTGTTCTGATTTGGCTAAAATGTAAAGAACACTTTTTATTCCAAAACAAGAACATACACCAACACGTCCTTTCACCAACATAGGTAAATGCTTATATGTTATATATGAATGAGCACAGGTACAGTGTTCATTAAATTGCATTAGAGATTCTCTGCTTGTTTCGATCAACTATGAGAATATTTACTATTGAATTACTTTGAGCTGTTGTTATAGCCAACAGTAAACATCACTTTTAAGGGTTAAACAGTGTCCTTATGAACATACTGG
This sequence comes from Acestrorhynchus altus, assembly GCA_034509495.1. Taxonomy (NCBI): domain Eukaryota; kingdom Metazoa; phylum Chordata; class Actinopteri; order Characiformes; family Acestrorhynchidae; genus Acestrorhynchus; species Acestrorhynchus altus. Next base: position 11,545,667 of record CM067522.1, on the reverse strand, counting down.
TTGAGACATTTATCTGTCAGTGTCACAGTGAAACACATAAGGGCTGATGTGAAGTGGGGCTCTACTGGGCAATAAGCCTTACACTGTATTCATTCTCTCTCTAGGGGGCTATTTATTTGTTTTTTAATGGAAGAGCACAGATGCGTGTGTGTGTGTGTGTGTGTGTGTGTGTGTGTGTGTGTGTGTGTGTGTGAAATGACTAAGGTTGACCACTACTGCCCCCCACAGGGAAAATGTGGTGGTCACTTAAACAAAGACCTATAAAATGATAACACTTTTGCAAGAAATATTAGTAGTTCTAAACGACATAATTTGAATACAGTGACACTTTTATCCTGTAAGCTCTCATAAACTATTAAAGCACTTTTAAAACTCACTCTTTATGTCATGTTTTATGTCTGTGCTATCCTATGTTGACCAGGTGACGATGGGTTCCCCTTTGGAGCCTTGGTTCTTCCTCCTATTCTGAGGGAGTTTTTCCTCACCACTGTCACGTGCTGGCTTCCTCAAAAGAGGCTTGGACCTGGATGTCTGTAAACCTGCTTCATGACAATGCCTTCATTATAAAAAGTGCTATATAAATAAACTTTGATTGTTTGTTCGAATCTCAACTTTAAAGCTCACTCTATACAGAGTGAACTACTAGTAGTTTCACACTATTTAGTGAATAATTGATAGCAATTACCAAATAGTGTCTTACAAGTAAAAAAAAAAAAACTTAGGGTTTAATGTGTAGAGCAAGTGGAAAAATCTACACAGTAAATTAGACCATCACTTCATTCACATCAAGATTCAAGCACCTCTCAGCTTCATTAAGCACTGTAATGCAGGCAGAAGAGATTCCTGACAGCCAAACTTAAGCCACGTTGGACATTTCTTTGTAAAAGGGAAAAGCATTTATGTGCTGGTGGTTAACATGGATGTTTTGTAAGGCCTGCAGACTCTGGCAGGGCTTGAATTCAAATGAGCACACATTTCATAAGAACATAAATATACCTTAAAATGTGGAAACAAGGAAGGCTAGTGCAGTATACAACTCAGATTATATATATATATATATATATATATATATATATATATATATATATATNATATATATATATATATATATATATATATATATATATATATATATATATATATATATAGAGAGAGAGAGAGAGAGAGAGAGAGAGAGAGAGAGTTTCAGAATAAAATTGCTACAGAAATGGATTATACTTATAGCCTCAGGAACACAAATGAGAGCACCACTATGTTGACAGAATTGCTTTAGTGCTTTTATTTAAAACCATCCCTTCCACCTCTCTTCCTAGGGCTCATATTTATCAGTATATGTACACTGTCTCTGTTTTCACATTCTGTGTTTAACAAGCTTGTATGTGTCATCATAAAAACCACGAGTAACCATTAAACCTATGATACAGAATAACGGCTTAAATTCAAAATCATGTAGCAACAGAACTCATTAGGACGCTGCACAAGCAAAAGGCGTAACAACATAGAAGACCTCATATTTTTTTGCCTTTAACCAGATGCCGTTTTGCTAATGAATTCACAGGCTGCTAGAATGAAGGAGGACCAGTAAACTTTTGAAAGTCATGCCTTTTATAGTTAATGCATTTATATTCTTGTAAATGTACGCTGATATAATGCTGATTTAGCACCAGGAAGTTCATAAGATCATCTGAAAGAGGTTTCATTCCTGAGAAGAGAAGGAGAAATATGTATTCTATGGAGGAGGAGGAGGCAGTGAGCAAGGGGTGGGTAGTGGCCCTATGCATGTGAATGAACTTATTGATTGCTCTGCAGATCAATGTTGCATTTATAACACAGGCAAAGGCTGAATCAATGCATACTTAGCAGGGAAAGAGAAGGGTGGAGGCAGTGAGTGGGCAGGGCAGAGGTAAGTGGTGCAGGTTATGTTGGTGAAGGGGTGGAGATGGAGTATTGCTAATCAACCTGTTAACAAAATTGTCATTTTTCTTCTCTATTTAACTATATCACAAGTCATCTTTATTTATACTCAGTTGATTACATTGTATTGTGATGCTAGCTCTGTCAGACCTACTATGACAGTTAAAACATAGACCTTCATTACTCCATTTAATTCATTTGTTCATTCAAGATATGAGTCCCACACTTTTTCTTCATTTGCATGTGCCATTAAGGATCAGAATCTGCTGAAACAATTCTCTGACAAGAAATTGAATTTGATTTCTTTAATGTCCTCAATATTGTTTTGTCATGCATGCAGCATCGTGGCAAACATTGTGGAGGCAGTTTAGAACACTTTAACCCTTAGAACCTGAGATATGCTATTTGCAGGCAGTTAGTTACATGTCGTTTTCTAGGCTCCATATGAGCAAAGTGTTCTTTTAGTGTTATTTAGTCCTTATAAGTAGAAACAATTGTAGGTGTAAGCCAGTTTTTGATCAAATTCATACAAACATTTAAATTCTCTTAAAATATAACATCATCTTAAAATAAGAACATCTCCTATAAATACTTTTGTAATATTTTAGTGAATAAAGTTATGTCGAGCTATGAAAACATCATGCAATTAGCCCTGGGTTCTAAAGGTTAATTTATGTTTTCTACTATTCATTTATTACTGTATTGTATGCACTGTATTTTTGTTGGGTTCTGGTGGCAAACTCTCAGATCACATTAGAACAGATGTAGGTAAACAGAAATACAGAATACAGAACAAATACAGAATTTATCTTTCTGAAAAAAATTGTTGAGATCTTAGTTTGAAGAACAAAGTTTGGTTCCAGATTTCTCCTAGATGCCCCCAGTTAACACCTGGGTTTGTTCCATTTCATCACCAGCACACCTGATTTAACATGAAGCACCAAATAAAAGATGGTCCTGTTCCTGGGGTACCCCTGACATGCATATTTTGGTGCTTTCCCTCAAACCCATTGGCAGGGTATTCATAATCATTGAGTTTATTGAAATCATCAGACAAATCAGTTAAATTTCTTTTTAAATTAATCCCACCACCCACTTTCCATTCTCAAACAAGTTACTCATGCCCTAAACCACAACAGATGATGTGACAGTTGCTGTGTGAATTGACTGCTCTCTCGGTCTCTTTCTGCTCACAGCAATGGTAGTTTTCAATTAGCATTTTAATTGTTTTGTCTATTGTTTTTGTCTTGCATGATGGAAGCAAGCTATGGGCATCTCACTGGAGTGCTTATATAGTAGTCAGATTTTCCCCCAAAGAGTAATTAGTTTCTTCAAGGTGTAAAAGGAATTAAAGTCAATGAACATTTTGAAGAATTCTGTTTCATTTATTTATTGTTTTAAAGTCTTCTTATTTATATTGATAGTATTTTTGCCATAATCCTAGTCTAACTTTGTGAAAGTGTGTGTGTTAATCTACTTTAAAGACATCCTAACCACGATGGACACCATGTGTCCTCTGTATCATTTTTTTTTTCTTCTTGAAAGCCAAAATATGTTGACCCTAGTTTAGGTCCCACCTCCTGTCTAAGGCCAATTCTTTGTGATAAAGTCCCTGAAGTTTAAAGACAGCTGTAGAGTTTTTCTTTCTGACCAGTCTACACTAGAGAAGAACTGTTGTAGTACAATTCATTGACAGATGCACCAGATGGCTTCTGTGTTTTCCAGATTATCATGGGGCTGTTTTAAAAATTAGAGATCTGTTTGTTAGAGAGATCTGATATAACTGTCTCTCTTGGCTTGCAAAGAGTTGTTTTTATTATCGATGGTACTCTTTCACTTTTCACAGCTTGGGAGATGCAATGTTGAAATTGAAAGCTGGCTGGGCTTTCCTCTGTGCATGCACCATACAGTCTAGCAGTATTATCTTTTGAGGGATGCCAAGATGGTACTTACTGTGGTCTCCATGTTCTTTATTTCTGATGCCCAGCTTTCACCACTTCCTTTATTAAAATCGCTTTCCCTTTCACTGGTCAGCTGTTATGGTACTAGCTGCAAATTGTCTTTTACATTTAACTTTGTGCTTTCATGTTTTATTTGATTCTTATTATTTTTTAACTTGACCATCAAAATTATGCCCCAAGTAGTTGTTGGAATCAAATAAGTCTTTCTATGTGTATATATTAAAGTGATTACAATATTAGAGCGAAAAGATAAGTTTGGGGAAAATTTTACAATTGAAAGGAGTAACCTGTGACAGTACTAGTAACTAGTAACCTGTTGGTCCTCTAACCTGGGTAGAAGATGAGAAAAGGTTAGGCATAGAGGCATACAGGTTCTGGATAGCATCCTGCAGCTTAATGCCACTTATTGGCCTGTAGATCTTGCATGCTCATTGGTTGATAAACCTGGCATCCCAACTGGTCCTGTAAATGCTTGTTTAGCAATAAATCTGATCTGGGCAGGTCAAGGAAGTGCTGCAATGTGATGGAGATATTCCTGAGAAACCCTTGTTGAGCTTTTCTTCCTTAAAAATGTCAGTTGGAAGCCCTGCCAAGAGTGGCAGCACGTGACCACAGGATGCCCTGCACATATTGCTGAGCTTGATAAAGCTCTACTGGCTTGATAAAGTCGGCACTCCTCTCATTGTTTTTATTTTCGAAAAATAAACTAGGACAAAAATTACAATGATAAAAAAAATTTGACGATAAATTGGGCAACAAAAAGTGGCATTTTGTTTAATATTCTACTTAAACAACAGTGGATCACTAGCTTTCCTCTCTGTAGTCTTGCTATCAGGGTGGGGGTGGCAAACATATGCAATAGCGCCTGAGATCACCACACCAGCAGATGGGGACAATGTGTAGCATACTCCCAAACAGAATCTCAATTTGATGCTACAGATGATATGGTTCCAGTCCTGTTCACCATGTGTGTACATATATTTCATGTATACTTGTTTGGAATTTAGACTTGATTAAATATAATTAATCTAGTTTACCTTACCAATGGACATACTGGTTACCATCAGCAGCCGGCGTCTGAGGGACCAAAGTTGGTTATGCTCTCTCTGGTTGGGTAGATGGTGCTGTTAACCAATGTATCAGTACTGGGATCCCAGGGCTTTCCTCTAAGCGTGTTGGCTGCCAGTCAATGATTCAGTGGCGGAAGTTCAAAAATAGGTGGTGGCTGGCTTCACAAGTTTTGGTGAAGGCATTTGCTTGTCTTCACCTTCCTAGTGATGGGAGCATCATCTGTGATGGGGGAGAGTCATATTGGTGTTAGGTAATTAGCCTTGTCAAATTAAGGTAGAAAACTGGGGGGGGATTATAAATAAATCTTACCCAATGGAAGGACAATGGAGAGAAGTAATATCATATTGATATAGTACCTAATAGACATTCATCTGATAAAACTGATTAGATATGACTCACAAAAATAACTCATAATTTCACAAAATCATGGATGTCTATACCAATATGATGTAAAAGCAAACTACTGTCCCACTATTTTAGTAAAATCATTAGAAGGTAATGATTGATGGCAATCTTTACCTCAATCTCAAAGTTTGAATGTCAGACAAGCGAGACAGCATTTGCATTCTTTATGTCTCAATAAAGAGCTCTGTTCTTCCCCTTGCTTTCTTTCTATCATTTTTTTTCCAAGAAGGACAGAAACAAGATTTTTGGGAAGAGGTGGTGAGGTGGGGGTTGAAAATGCAAATGTTGTTCATTTTATCCTGTCTGATTGCGAGGACAGTGAGGGCCAGCCAGCACAGAAAAGGGAATTACAGTCCTACTCAGCAGCCAGACGGGATTGTGGGTTGACCTTTCCGTCTGCTGAGAGATGTGCAGCCTTCCTCTCATTATCTCTTAAACATAGAGAGAATGAGAGAGAGGGATGGGGGACTGGGGGATAAGAGGAGGTGGGTATGAAAGGGATTAAAGCAAGGACTCATGGAGGGGATTTTACTGTGTTTTCTCAAGTTCATTGTTCCTCAGGTACACATAATTAGCCAAATAGTTATTAAAAAAAATGCAAAATAGGCTTAATGTTGTTTACTATAGAGATGTTCATGTGTGTGATTTCTCAATTACATCCCATTTTTCTATCTTATACTCATGTCACTGTTGACATGAATTGTCATTGGTTACTTGTGGGGGAGGGCTTGGTTGTGAAATGTTTTTTTTTTCTAATATTCAACAACCAAAATTATATGTCTGAAAAACAAACAAACAAACAAACTCATGGTGAAAGTGTAAAATGACCAGATAATTTATATGGAACAATGATGTTTTTAATTATCTGATCAAATGAAAAGTTATTTGCTTATTTATTTTAAGTCATTAAGTCAGTTATTATGCTTTGTTGGATAATGATTTTAATGTAGATAAATATAAAGATTTCATATAGTCTAACATAAAAAATAAAATTACATTTTTGTAGGTTAATTTAAAAAAAAACTAATTTATATATTTTGATTTATAATCAAATACATACTTTATAACTACCCAATCAACTTAAATGATACACATATAAACTTATAAATATCAATGCATCTATGGATTTGCTGGGCACTCTTACACACACAGAAGAAAATATTAATATGAAATGTTTTATGGGCATAAGTCAGTTTTTATTCTGAATAATTGCTCCTATTCTGTATGTCTGCTATAATAAAATTGGCTTTAGAATTGGCTGATACAGGATTTTGATTAGACCAGTGACAAATTTGTTAACTGTTAGTGCAAAGAAAACTCTTACATGTATACCTTGAATTAGATAGATAGATAGATAAATACTAGTGACTTAATCATAATGTTTGTAAATAAATTTGTCCAAACATGCATTACATACCCATACATTTAAAGAAATTTTATTCTAAACGACATTTCTGTGTTTGCATTTTGTACCATTACAATTTGTTTACTACTAAATGAATGGACAAGTTAATGTTTCAGAGGAAATGTTTCAGTTGTAGATCCTGGATTTCATTAGAGTAGACCAATTATAAGCTACGATTTACATATTCCTGCTTCAAATGGATGGGTATGACTGCCAAAAACTAGACTTGTGCTTTGCTAGCAAGGATAGAATATGAGAGTAAGAGAGGACATGTTAAATGTGTTTTTTTTCTGGGCTTTCTGTCAGCCAATTACTCTTAGCAAATACCAGAAACAAATGATTGTCTTTCATTTGCAATGGCAGCAGTATTGCCATATTCTGCCACTATACCCTTGTTTCTTCTGCACATTTTCTGGATTGTTGGTTTGCTGAATACTTCAAAGAATGGTATTTCAAATATTAATTTTAGCTGTATGTTATCTGCTGATTTTCAAATTGTTATTAAACAAGACTAAATTAGAATTCTGGGAATTTACTGTATAAATGATCTCAATCATGGGTTATGCACAGAATGAGGAGCCACCCTGATGGACACTTTTAATGTATCTGTACATTCCGCTTAAATGGAAATAATACATATGTGACTACTGTACCCTAACAATAACCACAACTATAATCTACACTTAACCTAACTCATACCCTAACAATAACCTAAAACATAACCTAAACTTAACATAAACTCATATCCTAACCATAACCTAAAACATAACCTAAACTTAACATAAACTCATATCTTAACCATGACCAAAACTTATCTTAACTTATCTTACTTATAAGTAAATAAAGGATAACATAATTAAATAATTTAATTGGATTACTGGTGGAAAAGTTTTTCCCCCTTTCTTATATATATATATATATATATATATATATAT